>JAXQQM020075779.1:0-135507 GCA_034641835.2 Pinus albicaulis | reverse complement strand
AATATGATGTAATTGAGCAATTTAATTCATTGATTTGTGTGAGCTTTGTCTCACATATCTGGCTGTGTATTTTTTGTTATTTTATTTGCATAGATAAGAAATCATTTTGTTCGAAAAGAACAGAGTTGTAGGAGCATAGAAACAATAGTTAATTTGCATCAATTGTTTTTTGAAAAAGGGAATGTATTCCCATATATAACATAAATATCTAGACCCTCTTAAAGGAGGGATATCTGTTGCATACATTAAAAATGGAGTATTATGATAAGCTCTTGCATACACAAAGAATAGTCAAGTTATAGATATATGTCCTTAGCATTGAGAGAATGACTATTGAGCTATATTTTTAAAGAAAAAATATGTTATTATTATTATGCTATCATAAATATTATGTTAGTTATTTTTGGAATAAGATCATGTATATGCATGCATGGTCTGTATTAGCTTTGATTTAGAGAAAATATACATTTGTATGCAGGAAAAGATAACAATTTGTGTTATCTTATTTGGAAAATAATCTTTGGGAAAGAAGGTGAATTTACATGCACAAAAACTATAGTAATGTGTTGGTTTTCTTGGAATATATATATATATATATATATATATATATATATATATATGGGTAATGCTGGTATGCTTTATTTCATTAGTTCTATGGATTCCCTATTGTGCTATATTTCCTCCAAAAGGAAACATGTGTTTGCATGTTTTATTGCGTTAAGCATTTTTTGGAAGGTGTATGTATTCGCATAAGAACAAAATTTGTTGTGTTAGATTTCTTTACATATTTGCATGCACGAACAGTAATAGTGGAAGGGTTATTTATTTTCATAACATTTATATAATATGCATGCACGAATATCATAATTGATGTGTTAATTTCCTTTAAAGGAATGTATAGACAGTTGCAGTGATTTATCTTGCAAGAATGTATGCTTTTGTAAAGGAAATGTTAGTTGATGTGTTATTTATTTTATAAACATGTCTGATAGTTACAAGCATATAACTAGTGCATGTTAATTATGGTTAAATAAACCATGTCACAATATTTTCTTTGCATTTCAGGGATGTACATGAATAGATGGTGAAACATCACTAGTATATATTTATGATTTGGTTGCATAGTGCTTTACATAATCATGATATCAAAATATGATCATGACAAAATGACAGGAAATGATGATGACTTGTGAAAATGATAGATTATGTTTAACATTGTCGTAGGTAAAAAACTAATGGTTGATGTAGATGAGTACAAGATGCAAGACAACCCACTGATGGAACAACCATGCCACAAAGATATAAAGAGTGGAGATTTGTAGGTAGACGATTTCATGATGATTGTAACAACTTTTAGCTAGATATGTTGTATTTAAATGTTATTTCTTTGTAATATTTTATGAAAATGGTTATAGGGATGGACTCCCTTATAAGCCATTGAGTGAGGGGTTAACATCGTCATGAGCGTTTAATAATATAATTAAATGTTTCAATGATGTGATTTCTTATTGTGTCAATTTGGTGTTGATTCCTTGCATGTTGTAATGTTGATAATGTCAAGTATGTGATTAATTAATTTGGATAAAAGAATCATGAAATTTATGCAAGGTTACCTCATATAGTTTATGATAATATACTACAACAATGGTTGTTAATGGTTATGAAACTTATTATTCCTCTGCTAAAATTACTCTATGTTATGATGAACATACTATCTAATAATTATTAAAGAATCTCAAATAATGATTTGGGTAGTTACTCGTGGGTAATTTGAGTACAATTTTTCTAACTCCCTGCATTTTTATGTGAGGTTATTGGTGGATATTACATTCCCACACTGAAATATTTAATATTATCAGCACTATTTTTTTCATTTACATTCTCTCCACACACACACACATATGAATTTGAGATTGAATTAAATTATCCAACATGTATATTTAAAAGCATTATTTTTTTTCATTTACATTATCTATTGAAATATTTTTAAAATGTTTATTTAAATCATGTAGTGAAATATTTTTTACACAACTTTCTCATACACAAATATGTTTTATTTTTCAATTTTTAGTTATTTTATAAGATTATGATATTTCATATGGATATCTAAATATTGTATTTATGGTTGAAAGTTCTTTTTTTTTTTTAATTATACCCGTTCTTTTTTTTTAAAGATTTTTTAAAAATGATAGATGCCCACTTGTCCTTTAGCAGAATCACACATCTCCCTCATAGTGAGTTGTAGAATGAGCCTCTAGGTTCAATAATGGAGCTCCAAAAGGACTATAATTTATAAGAATGATCAAGAATAGAATCGTTGTTGTGAGTTGTAGAATGAGCCTCTAGGCTCAACAATGAAGCCCCAAAGTAAAAATGATTAAAAATTGAATGGAAGAAACTGTAGACTTATAAGCCTCTCTTTTAATAAACTATATTTCACATTAATAACATAGGTCAATATCATGAATTCACATAAACTCTGATGGTTGAAAATTACTAGTAAAATTTAACAATCCCTATTAAACGGGAGAGATTAATGTAATCCCAGTCCCTTCCATATACTTTTATTTATTAAAATCCGATTCCAGTAGTAAAGAGCAACTGGAAATACATCAGATCACGAGGTTTAAAAAGGGTAAAAAATGGGGAAATTCAACTCTGACGACATATATTTTCATTAATAAAAATGGACACATCAGATCACGAGGTTTAAAAAGGGTAAAAAATGGGGAAATTCAACTCTGACGACATATATTTTCATTAATAAAAATGGACTATCGTAGTGGAGGTATATATTTTCATTAATCGAAATGGACTATCACAGTGGAGGTACATCTGTTCATCACCATTAAAAGGGTTGAAAATTTGGAAATTAAATTAAAATTATGAGATGTTGCCCAGCGTAAATACACAAAGATTATCTGTCTTGAAAATTACTAATTGTGAACGGCCTAAAGAAATTTAAAAAACTACATATTTGTGACATATACAAATTAATTTGGAGAACTATTACAATTAAAGGGTATGGATTCCAAGCATACTTTGTGACACATATAGAACTATCACCATTAAACGGGAGGGAGTCCTCTTGCTCAACGGGCTGGAGTGTTTTGTTCAAATCCGGAAGTTTGGAAGCGAAGTGCCTAGAAATACTGCATGCCGAGTTAGAGACCAAGGTGTAGGATGACCACGCTGCATTCCATTGACTCCGTAGATACCCTAGTTTATCCACTGATTATGATGCACGAATGTGCTAATTATTCTTAGTTTTCATGTAATTTGCATGTATTCGATATAAAATTTAAATTTGACAGAGTTAAACAGACAATTATAAGTTAAAATTAGTGTGGTTATTATTAATATTTGAAAAAAAATCACAGAACACACCTAATTTATATATATATATTTTTTGTTTTTTAATTCTCAAAATTCGAATGTCTTAATCACAACTTTATTTTGTAATATTTTGTTAAATCAATTTCGATGTTAAGGCACAATTTTATTCTGCGATATTTTGTTAACTTTGTGAAAGGTTTGTGTGTGTTTAACTACCATAACAGTTTATAATTTCCCCCTTCGTTCATCAAAACGATATAATAGCTAGAGAACCCAAACATATCGGAGCAACGCCGAAGGCCAAAGATAGTTTTCTATGCAGACAGAGATGTCGTTAGTTGTTCGCTACTTCCTCCCTCTACGAGAAGGCCCGACACCTTTTGCTACAGCTAGGAGAGCCATAGACATCTCTCTCAACTCTAGTTTCTCTCATTCGTTGGATTAAAGAGTGAGAGCCACAACCACCGCTGCCTTGAGCTGTCTTGCCACCCTGGGCTGCTAGAATCTGCCTGGAGAGCCACATCCAACTCCATATAGGCCGCACCCTACAAAGATACGCCCACCTTGTAAAACAATATTGTTTGGATGTAGGTGGTAATATCTTTTAAACAAGGGTTAAAATTAATATGATATTGGAGATGGTTGATCAAGTGGCTTTAAGAAGTTATTATTGCGATGTGTAGCTATTATTGGGATGTGTATCGTTTGTTTGCGTGAGTGAAATTTTTAAACCAACTTTAAAGATGGAAAATATTACAAATAACTTATTAATGTTTGGGGCATTTATGTGTATGTACGATGTATTTGTTGATGTATTGAGTGGTTGGAATAATTATTTGGACAACAAATATTGTTGGATATTGTTAATTCTACGATATTGTCATGTTATAGAACTAACATTGTGATGTAAAATGAGATGAACCAAAGATGGGAAAGGTATGAAAAAAATGATTCCATAATGTGATGGAAAATAAATAATGGTATATTGGACAAACAAATTGTTTTGTGGTCATGGATTTAACCAATATTGTTGAAAAATGAAATTAAAAAAATGCTATAAAATGACAAAAAAATTATGCATAGGTAATATAATCGAAAGTTGAAAACAAAAAAAATACTAATGAAGAAAACCTTGGTAGAATAATGTTATGCACTTAAAAACCAATGTCATGTTGGAAATGTTGTCATTGATGGCAAAGGAGCACAAAGGAGCAGCACCTGAACCAGCATTAAGGCAAAGTAGAAGACAGGGAACAGAGGCAGAGGAGCAGAGGAAGCAAAGGCAATGAATTGAGAGGTTCAATAAGAAATTGTATGAGTTTGTGTGGGCATGTATGAATAAGACTCCGTGATAAGGTTTTTGGATGGTACTCTGGTTTTGAATGCATAAAGGGTTTGTAATTAAACATGTATGTATAAATGAGGAATCTGTTCTGAAATCTGTGTGAATGGGCTTTGACTGTCAAGAAGAAATGGTGAAAGAATGTGCAAATAATCTCTGTAATTGGGGTGAGTTGCGTTTTGTGGGTTATTGAAAGAATCGACATTTATGTCAATGTTGTATTCGGCAATGCATAATATGAGCCCTATTGTAGTTAAGGCGTAGCTGAATAAGAATTCGGAGTTGAAACCACTGAACTGTGGAAGTGTCGACTTAGTGTCAAAGTTATTTTCCTATGGTGAAGGCAATCATAAGTGGTTGTCATTTATAGAGAAACCACTGGAGAAGCTGACAAGATTGAATATGTTGTGGGTTAATTGTAATGTCGAACAGTCAGGGGTAAGTGGAATCATATAAAGAAACAATGGAAGTGGTGTTTGTTAATTAACCTATGTTGAGGAATTGCACATGAAAGGCAGAGTTCATATATATATAAGCGCGACGGAACCCTAAGGGAGAAAGCAGTGGAACCGTGACTGGAGTGAACAGTAAAGGCGGGTTTCCGGTTTTGATCGCACTGCCTTTGTCGAGCAAGCGGTAATTAGAAAATCAGCGTGATTCCATACGCTAGGCGACACGTGTCTCTGAGCAATTTTGGAAAACCACCCCTCATCGCGAGTTAAAGTTCATGCAGTTAACTAGAGCGATATTCGTCAGATTGTATGGAGAAAGGCTAAGTGCTCTCCGCCATCAAATGAGAAGGGCGACTTAAGCCAAGGTACGTTATATGGATACTGTGGGCCCGAGAGCTTTAAATATGAAGTTTGGTAGTCAAATTAATATATGTTGCGGAATAATATTATAACTTGGGTGTTTAATCCAAAGTTTCAAAAACACTCAGACTTCTACAAGTAAAGATCGAACATTTCTATGTAACGAGGTATTTCGATGGTTTTATAAATATTGTTTCATTCATCGCATCGACGGAGAATCCTTGGGTTATTGAACTATTAAGTGTTGACTGAAGATCTTATACATATAGTGTGGAACCCCCCCCCCCCCAACCCCCCCTTCATAAATTCCGAGAATCATTACCCCAGCTGGAAGGTACACTAAATATGAAGCGGAAAGCCTATATGTATGTAGTGCATTACATACACAAAGGTCCAAAACATACTATATACATATATGAAGGGCGCTCTATTTTTCGGCCTTAATACAACCAAAGTCTTATATGGTAGGACCCTCACCCAATCGCATCGGAAAATTGACAGCGGAACAGGTTAACAACAGATTGCAATTGCGATTAGAGTTCCAGACCCAATGGGCATATAAACTGTGGTTTTTTATGTTTGAGTTCCAACCTAATCGCATCGGCACATTTAAATGAATAGTGGTCAATCGCATCGGAGTAAAAGAGGGACATCGGAACATACTACTGAGAGTTGCGATTGCGATTAATCGCAATCAGTGTAATCGCATCACATCACATTGGAGTGATTGCATTGGGGCATCAGAGCATGACAATAGAAGTTGCGATTGCGATGAAGATGCGGACCCGATGGGTCTGTGAACTATGATTCATAAGTTCTTGAGTTTCGGCATAACAGTGTTTCATCGCATCGGCTGTTGAAGGCGTCGTATATGTTAACATATGTGAAAAGTGAAGATTTATTGTTGGTTTGTTATGTATAGACCAACATATACTATGAAGAATTGTGATATATGAAGAATAACCCTGTGGGCCCGAGTTATTAAATTAAGTGATTTATTCAAATGTTAAATGGGTCGGAGTTCAATAGAAAAAAGAAATAACTAGACTGGTGCGCTCAATGATGGATATGTCGCAGAGAATTATATAAAAGGGTTGATTCTAAGGTTTGAATATCAAAATAATAATGCTGAGAAAGAATATTAACTGCTTGAAATAATAGGAGAGACCCTTGCATAGAGGAAATATATTGGGTTTATAACCATGGTGATATTAAAGCCTCTGCATTCAGTTATTTAAACTGCCAGTAAAGGAAACCAAAGTGTTGGAATTTGCCCAGATTTAAAGTCATCAGTTATATATATTGTAACGCTTCTATATGTGTATAGCAGATACACAATCACGGTGAACAGGAATACGCATAGGAATGAACTTGACAGGTGCACATGCGTAGGTGCACAGAGTAGCAGTAAATAGAGTATGCAAAATAGTTTCTTAACAGTAGCAGAAAAAGACAAAACCAGCAAAGCCAAAGGTCAGAAAATGGGCTAAGTGAAATTTTTTTTATGTAAGCGAAAAGGTGAAATGTAAATGTTTTAATTGATTTATATTATTGTGATGCATTGGCAAGTCTCCGGAAGAGAACAAACATCCCACTGTAATGTTAGATTGGTACCTACAGTTATATTTTCTGAATGAGCAGATAAAAAAGATGAGAAGGCAGAAGGAAAAGAGACATGGCTGTCCATTTCAAATTCCCAGTAGAATACAAACATACATGAAGCTATTTTGTATAAAACAGGGTAATTTTCAAGGGGAAAAGGTTACAAAAACAGAGTGAGAGAAGAAGAGAGTGTGCAGCAGAATTGAAGAGAGTTGAAGAAAATAAGAAAGTTGCAAGAGGTTAGAGAGACAGAGGTTGCAGAATGCGGAATTGAGGCAGAGAAGATAAGAAGGAGGAGTAGAACGAGATGCTATGAAAAGTTAGAGAATGCAAAAATGAAGCAGTGAGGTAGAGAAGAAGGAGGAGCTGATAGTGAATCTGAGAAGATGCAGAGTTGATACAGGACAGATATGAGGACTGATGAACAGCTAAAGAGAAGGTACAGAACAGAGCTGATATCCAAGGTAAATCAGCAAGTGTTTTTATTTTGAAAGAGTAAGGAAGTTGGAGCTTGATAGATGTCATTTGTAGCTGGCTGAGGTAGGAGCCTCCTATAGGTTGGTGCCTGCAGAAATTATATGGGAGTTGGTGCTTCCACATCAAGTTGTAGCTTGATAAAATGTCAGTTGTAGCTGACTGAGGTTGGAGCCTCCTGTAGGTTGGTGCCTGCGTAAAATTGATGGGAGTTGGAGCTTCCTTGCAAGTCAGAAGCAGACCAGGTAGAAGCTCTCATGCCGCTGGAGCCACGTAAAATCACAGAGAGGGAGTTGGAGCTTGCCTTTGCATCACAACAATAATAAGATGTCGTTTTCTCCCTTTATGGGTTTCCACTTATATTTGGTGTCTTTGTGCATGATGTCTATGTGTTGATGTGGTTTATCTAATCTGATTAATACTTGTTGCTCACATATTAAGATTGCTGCTACATTAACAAATCTGCTTGATACTTGCTGCTCACAAATTAAGATTTCTCACATATTAAGTTGATCATGAAATGAAGGTGTAAATAAGTTTTAAGGGAAAAGTTTTAAAAAGTCCATGTATGTTAAACCATCTAACCCCTCAGTTTAACTAAGAGTTCAACAATTGGTATCAGAGCTGGTTCCTTTGGTGTAAGCTTAATATCTTTAAGGAGATCTGGTTGAGTCATGGACTATCAAAATGCACCTGTGTTAAATACAACAAAATTTCCTGAATGGAGAGATAAGGTAAAAACAAGTTTAATGGCCTATGAACTTGAGGTATGGAAGCTTGTATGTGATGGTTAATGCAAAGACTCACCCACGGTGAAAGAACAACAGAGGAATGCCAAGGAAAAATGTGTGATATATAACAATCTTCATAACAAGGATATTGAGTTAATAATGGATTTAACTTCAGCAAAAGAAATCTGAGACATACTGCATTTCATGCATGGAGTAGACACTGAGGATTGCATTGTCAAGAAGAAGAAGAGATTTAAGAAAAAGAGAAATTCATGTCAAAAAGAAAATTTTCAATCAAATGAGGCACCTGCTAGTGTGAATGGTAATAAGAGCCATGAAGAAATTGCAGCTAAAGAAAAAGCCAAACTTGACACAGCTCTAACTGAAATAGAAAGATTGAAGAATAAAAACAAAGACCTTAAGAGATTGGTACAAATATGTGATGAGAGAGAATATGAAGATAGGAAAGAAATTATTGGCCTGAAGACATAGCTTGAAGAGGAAAAGAAAGTAGAAGACACTTTGCTGCAACAAATGAGAGAGAAAAATCTGGAATGTGAAAAATTGGAAGAAGAAGTAGTGAGCCTAAGAAAGAACTTAGAAAAATCCCAAAGAGAACTATTAATGAATACACCTCTAATGAAAGGCTCTGAACAGTTGGACCAGATTCTAAATTCACAAAGGTCACCTCTCATAAATACTAGGATAGGATACGAAGGTGAAACCAGTAAGTCCAAGGTTAAAGATAACAATAATATCATCTTTGTAAAATCTGTAAAAGATAATGAAAAAGGTCATCAAATTCCTACAGAAGTAGAAACCAGCAGGAACATGAGTTGCAGAGAAACAAATAGAATCAAGCAGCAACATGAAAGAACAGAGAATGAGTGGATGAAAAAATCAACTGCTAAAGGCTCATATGCTCCTAAGGATGAATTGAATAAATTCGGAAGATGTCAAAGGAGGTTCTTCCCTCCTATGAAAAATAGCACATGTCTCTCTTGTCATAAACTAGGACATATTGCAGCACAATGTAAGGCAAGGCCTATCAACTTCAACGAGCAAAATATGCAGCAAATAAGAAGACTACCTCAAGCAAGTAACTGGAAAAGACAATCTTTCGCCAGGTACACAAATCATTTCCATGGCTACAGTTATGCATGCTATAATTTTGGACATAAATCCGTTGAATGTAAATTGTATTAAAAAAGGGGAACAAAATATTATACATCAGCCCAAATGTACACTGGTCAAATAAGATGTTATGTATGCCTCAAGCGTGGTCACAAAGCAAAGGACTGTAATTCCTCTTATACATTAAAGACATTCTAGATAGAGATGGAGTCTAATCAAATCAAACAAAGCGTGAATCAAATAAGAGTGTATAGTTACATGAACCCCAATAAGGTATGGAAGGAAAAGAGAAAAGGGGGAGTCGGCTATATCAATAACATAATGAATCTACCATAGTCTCAGGGGGAGCTGCTCTAGAAAGAAAAGCAAAAATGCATCCAGTAATAAATATGAAGCAACATCCCAGGGGGAGAGTAGTTCATAAATAGTCCCCTCAAAAGTAGTCTAAGAAGAGCTCCTTGGAATAAGGACAGATATAAGATCAAGAATGCACAAGAAAATATTCCCCAACAGAGAACTATAGAGGAAGAAGAACACCTGAAGCACACAATAGCCAATAGGTTGATGGAAGGAGAGAAAGCAACAAGAAGCCTTGGGAGTAGAGAAAACACTAGCCATGATCATCTAAGTTAAGAATACATCAGCACATTAAGTGATTATCACAGTGTGCAACATTCTGCTACTATGAACAATGATTCACCTTAAGAAATATGAGTAAGAAAAGAGCCTATCATCGTTGTATCATTACTTCCTTCATCTATCAAAATGTCCCTTGGAAGTAGGCAGTTAAGTGAGTGATTAATCTCTGAGTGATCTATCCATGAAGATTAATAGTGTAGAAATTGAAGATGTCCTTCTAGAGATCATTATGCCAGAACAGTTGAAAGTGTATATAAAGCAGCAATGATTCTGGAGCAGTCCAAGAAAAGAAAATGTTGTGACATTCTTTTAAACCAGAATGACAGAATAAGAAAAAGGTTAATGATGCCAAGATTAGATTCAGTATATTGATGATTGTTGGTGTGAACAGTGGAAAGATCAATAGTAGAAACTATGGGTTCATGTGAAAGCTAAAGTGAAATCTCTGCATAGTTTATCAAAGTAATATGAATTGGTGTTTAGGTATAAGAAGCATGTTTATCAACAGATTACCAAGCATTATCAGGGAAGCAGCAGTATGATACAGGTCCACAGGATCAAAGGACTACGGCAAGAATGCATCAAGGTAAAATTCCCAGGGTTATCTACATTCAGCATGAAAAGGTCAGTAGTAGTGCTAAGGGATCAGTATCTGGTTTACACTTGAAGGATTATATTGAGAATTGAAGTAGTATCTACTTCCATACATAACTACATGCCTTCCGGAAGACAACACATGCATATCTTCAAGGCCTCTGTCTTCAAATCATTCATAAAACTGTTTGAAGTCTGTTTGCTGAGATTTCAATCAAACAACTTGAAGATGTTTATGCTGAAGATCATCATGACAGAATAGTTGTGTTAATCTAACAGTTGAAGTCCAAAAGTTTGTTATTGATTCATCACAAGCATACTTCAGCAGAAATGAATTGTTGATGTTTAACTATTGAAAAGAAGTTGATCATTAAAGAGAGATTGATCATTGACATACATAACCTCCTTATGTCATAAAGGAAAGTGCATGATTGATAAGTGAGACTGACTAATACACTAAATGTATCTAGTCTCAAGGGTTTTTTTTGAAAGTACATTATGAAAGCAGTAAAATCATTTGATCTCTTAGATAAAATTCCGGTTGATTCATTGATCATATCAGTAACAAGGACCTGCAACTATTAAGTGTAATATTATTATCAGCATCCTAGCTCAAATCATCACCAACAAGCAAGAAAAGTGAACCACAGCTATAAAAGACATATTGGCTTCATCACAATTGAACAAATGTTGTACTACAGATGAGTATTGTAGAAGAAGACATATCCATCCACAATCTTCCTCAACAGAAATGTATTGGCGCACTACATCAGATAGAGACTGAAGTATATTTGAAGCATTCTCAGTATTTTAGGTTTAATCCAGTGATGCATCCCTGATTAGATAAAGATGGTACAATGTGTTCTATGAAGTGTCATTATCCTCACTTTTAGATTTATACAAACGAAAGGAGTCAGTGCTTTGGGATTGTATCAACTTGCAGTATACATTCAAGATCAATAATCCTCAAAAGTGTTCTCTCAACAACTCTTTTACACCAGTTTGGAGCAGCAGGGTACAAAGTCAGAAAAAGAAGGCCTAAACATATCTTAGAGAGAGGAAATGCAGAGATAGAATATACACTGAGAGATGTGCAACCCCTTTCCATTGATGTCAAAGGGGGAGGAAAAGCAGATAAGCAGAGGAAGCATTAGATTATTGGTGGATGTGTTGTCATAAATGCTAAAGGGGGAGATTGTTGGAAATGTTGTCATTGATGGCAAAGGAACCACTATTTGTTAATTAACCTATGTTGAGGAATTGCACATGAAAGGCAGATTTCATATATATAGAAGCGCGACAGAACCCTGAGGGAGAAAGTAGCGGAACCGTGACTGGAGTGAACAGTAAAGGCAGGTTTGTAGTTTTGATCGAACTGCCTTCGTCGGGAAAGCAGTAATTAGAAAATCAGCGCAACTCCATATGCTGGGCGACACGTGTCCCTGAGCGATTTTGGAAAACCACCCCTCATCGCGAGTTAAATTTTGTGCAGTTAACTCGAGTGATATTCGTCGGATTGTATGGAGCAAGGCTAAGTGCTCTCCACCGTCGGATGAGAAGGGCGACTTAAGCCAAGGTACGTTATATGGATATTGTGGACCCGAGAGCTTTAAATATGAAGTTTGGTAGTCAAATTAATATATGTTGCAAAATAATATTATAACTTGGGTGTTTAATCCAAAGTTTCAAAAACACTCAGACTTCTACAAGTAAAGACTGAACATTTCTATGTAACGAGGTTTTAATGGTTTTATAACTATTGTTTCATTCATCGCATCGGCAGAGAATCCTTGGGTTATTGAACTGTTAAGTGTTGACTGAAGATCTTATACATATAGTGTGGAACACCCCCCCCCCCTTCATAAATTTCGAGAATCATTACCCCAGCTGGAAGGTACACTAAAGCTGAAGCGGAAAGCCTATATGTATGCAGTTCATTTCATACACAAAGGTCCAAAACATACTATATACATATACGAAAGGCGCTCTATTGTTTTGCCTTAATACAACCAAAGTCTTATATGGTAGGACCCTTACCCAATCGCATCGGAAAATTGACAGCGGAACAGGTTAACAATAGATTGCAATTGCGATTAGAGTTCTAGACCTGATGGGCATATAAACTATGGCTTTTTATGTTTGAGTTCCAGCCTAATTGCATCGGAACATTCAAATGAATAGTGGTCAATCGCATCGGAGTAAAAGCGGGACATCAGAACATACTACTGAGAGTTGCGATTGCGATAAATCTCAATCGCAATGATCGCATCGCATCGGACCAGAGTGATTGCATCGGGGCATCGGAGCATGAAAATAGACGTTGCAATTGCGATGAAGATGCGGACCTGAAGGGTTTGTGAACTATGATTCATAAGTGCTTCAGTTCCGGCATAACAGTGTTTCATCGCATCGGCTGTTGAAGGCATCGTATATGTTAAAATATGTGAAAAGTGAATATTTATTGTTGGTTTTTTATGTATAGACCAACGTATACTATGAAGAATTGTGATATATGAAGAATAACCCTGTGGGCCCGAGTTATTCAATTAAGTGATTTATTCAAATGTTAAATGGGTCGGAGTTCAATAGAGAAAAGAAATAACTAGACTGGTGTGCTCAATGATGGATATGTCGCAGAGCATTATATAAAAGGGTTGATTCTAAGGTTCGAATATCAAAATAATAATGCCGAGAAAGAATATTAACTGCTTGAAATAATAGAAGGAGAGAACCTTGCATAGAGGAAATATATTGGGTTTATAACCATGGCTATATTAAAGCCTCCACATTCAGTTATTTAAACTGCCAGTAAAGGAAACCAAAGCGTTGGAATTTTCCCAGATTTAAAGTCAGCAATTATATATATTGTAACGCAACTATATGTATACAGCAGATACATAACCACGGTGAATAGTAATATGCACAGGAATGAACTTGACAGGTGTACATGCACAGGTGCAGAGAGTAGCAGTGAATAGAGTATGCAAAACAGTTTCTTAATAGCAGCAGAAAAAGACAAAACTAGCAAAGCCAAAGGCCAGAAAATGGGCTGAGTGAAATTGTTTTTATGTAACCGAAAAGGTGAAATGTAAATGTTTTAATTGATTTATATTGTTGTGATGCATTGGCAAGTTTCTGGAAGAGAACAAATATCCCACTATAATGTTAAATTGGTACCTACAGTTATATTTTCTGAATGAGCAGATAAAAGGGATGAGAAGGCAGAAGGAAAAGAGACATGGCTGTCCATTTCAAATTCCCAGTAGAATACAGATATCCATGAAGCTACTTTGTATAAAACAGGGTAATATCCAAGGGGAGAAGGTTACGAAAACAGAGTGAGAGAAGAAGAGAGTGTGCAGCAAAATTGAAGAGAGTTAAAGAAAATAAGAAAGTTGCAAGAGGTTACAGAGAGAGAGGTTGGAGAATGCGGAATTGAGGCAGAGAAGATAAGAAGGAGGAGCAGAACGAGATGCTATGAAAAGTTAGAGAATGCAAAAATGAAGCAGTGTGGCAGAGAAGAAGGAGGAGCTGATAGTGAATCTGAGAAGATGCAGAGTTGATACAGGAAATATATGAGGACTGATGAACAGCTGAAGAGAAGGTATAAAACAGCGCTGATATCCAAGGTAAATTAGCAAGTGCTTTTCTTTTGAAAGAGTAAGGAATTTGGAGCTTCCCTATCAAGTTGTAGCTTGATAGATGTCAGTTGTAGCTGACTGAGGTAGGAGTCTTCTGTAGGTTGGTGCCTGTAGAAATTAGATGGGAGTTGGTGGTTCCACATCAAGTTGTAGCTTGATAAAATGTCAGTTGTAGCTTATTGAGGTTGGAGCCTCCTGTAGGTTGGTGCCTGCAGAAAATTGATGGGAGTTGGAGCTTCCTTGCAAGTTGTAGCTTGTAGAATTGAGGTAGGACCCTCCTATGGGTTGGAGCCTATAGAAAATCAGTGGTGAGAGGCATTTGGGGCTTGCCTTTGCATCACAACAATAATAAGATGTGGTTTTCTCCCTTTATGGGTTTCCACTTATATCTGGTGTCTTTGTGCATGATGTCTATGTGTTGATGTGGTTTATCTAATCTGATTAATACTTGTTGCTCACATATTAAGACTGTTTTTACATTAACAAATCTGCTTGACTTGCTACTCACAAATTAAGATTGCTCACATATTAAGTTGATCATGAAATGAAGGTGTAAATAAATTTTATGGGAAAAGTTTTAAAAAGTCCATATATGTGTTAAACTGATTCACCCCCCCCCCTCTCAGTTTAACTAAGAGTTCAACAATTGGTATCAGAGCAGGTTCCTTTGGTGTAAGCTTAATAGCTTGAAGGAGATCTGGTTGAGTCATGGACTATCAAAATGCACCTGTGTTAAATACAACAAACTTTCCTGAATGGAGAGATAAGGTTAAAACCAGGTTAATGGCCTATGAACCTGAGGTATGGAAGCTTGTATGTGATGGTTACTGCAAAGACTCACCCACGGTGAAAAAACAACAGAGGACTGCCAAGGCAAAATGTGTGATATATAACAATCTTCATAACAAGGATCTTGAGCTAATAATGGATTTAACTTCAGCAAAATAAATCTGGGACAGACTGCATTTCATGCATGGAGTATACACTGAGGATTGCATTGTCAAGAAAGAGAAGAGAATTAAGAAAAAGATAAATTCATGTCAAAAATAAGATGTTCAATCAAATGAGGTACCTGCTAGTGCGAATAGTAGTAAGAGCCATGAAGAAATTGCAGCTGAAGGAAAAGCCAAACTTGACATAGCTCTGACTGAAATAGAAAAATTGAAGAATGAAAACAAAGACCTTAAGAGATTGGTACAAATATGTGATGAGAAATAATATGAAGATAGGAAAGAAATTATTGGCCTGAAGACACAGCTTGAAGAGGCAAAGAAAGTAGAAGACACTCTGCTGCAAAAAATGAGAGAGAAAAGTCAGGAATGTGAAAGATTGGAAGAAGAAGTAGTGAGCCTAAGAAAGAACTTAGAAAAATCCCAAAGAGAACTATTAATGAATACACCTCTAATGAAAGGCTCTGGACAGTTGGACCAGATTCTAAATGCACAAAGGTCACCTCTCATAAAGACTGGGATAGGATATGAAGGAGAAACTAGTAAGTCCAAGGCAGAAGATAACAAGAAAATCATCTTTGTAAAAGCTATAAAGGAAAATGAAGTAGCTCAGAAGATTCCCATAGAAGAAGAAGCCAGCAAGAACAAGATTTTAAAGAAACAAACAGAATCAAGCAGCAACATGGAAGGATAGAGAATGAGAGGATGAAACAATCAACTACTAAAGGCTCACATGCTCCTAAAGATTAATTGAATAAATTTGGCAGATGTCAAAGAAGGTTCTTTCCTCCTATGGGAAATACCACTTGTTTTTCCTGCCACAAACAAGGACACACTGTAGCATATTGTAAGACAAAGCAAACCCAGTCCAACCAGAAAAGGATGCAACAAAAGAGAAGAACCCCTCAAGCAAGAAAATGGAAAAGACAATCCTTCACCAGGTACACAAATTATTTCCATGGCTATTGTTATGCATGCAATAATTTTGGACATAAAATTGTTGATTGTAAAATGTATTCAAGAAGAGGAACAAAGTACTGTCATAAGCTCAAACATATCTTGGTAGAATAAGATGTTATGTATGCCTCAAGCTTGGTCACATAGCAAAAGAATGTAAAATTCCATATACATTAAAGAGCTCTAGACAGAGGATGGGATCAAAACAGATCAATCAAAACTATGAATCTAAAAGAAGAGAAGACATTATGATGAACCCCAATAAGGTATGGAAGGAAAATAGAAAAGGGGAGCCTAATATCTCAATAACATAATGAATCTAGCATAGTCTCAGGGGGAGCTGCTCTAGGAAGCAAAGAAAAAATCCATCCAGTAATAAATATGAAGCAACATCCCAGGGGGAGAGCAGTTCATAAATAGTCCCCATGAAAGTAGTCTAAGAAGAACTCCTTGAAATGAGGACAGCTATAAGATCAGGAATGCACAAGACAATTTCTCTAACAGAGAACTGGAGAGAAAGAAGAAAATCTGAAATATTAAATAGCTGTTAGATTGATGGAAAAGAGAAGATAGCAAGAAGCCTTGGTGGTAGAGAGAACATCAGCACATTAAGTGATGATCACATTGTGCATCATACTGCTAGAATTAACAATGATTCACCTTAAGAAATATGAGTAAGAAAAGAGCCTATCATCACCGTATCATTAATTCCTCCATCTATGAAAATGTCCCTTGGAAGTAGGCAGTTAAGTGAGTGATTAATCTCTGAGTGATCTATCCATGAAGTTTCATAGTATAGAAATTGAATATGTCTTTCCAAAGATCATTATGCCAGAACAATTGAAAGTGTATATAAAGCAGCAATGATTCTGGAGCAGTCCAAGAAAATAAAATGTTGTGACATTATTTTAAACTAGAATGACAGAATAAGAAAAAGGTTAATGATGCCAAGATTAGATTCAGTATATTGATGATTGTTGGTGTGAACAGTGGAAAGATCAATAGTAGAAACTATGGGTTCATGTGAAAGCTAAAGTGAAATCTCTGCATAGTTTATCAAAGTAATATGAATTGGTGTTTAGGTACAAGAAGCATGTTTATCAACAGATTACCAAGCATTATCAGGGAAACAGCAGTATGATACAGGTCCACAGGATCAAAGGACTACGTTAAGAATGCATCAAGGTAAAATTCCCAGGGTTATCTACATTCAGCATGAAAAGGTCAGTAGTAGTGCTAAAGGATCAGTATCTGGTTTACACTTGAAGGATTATACTGAGCGTTGAAGCAGTATCTACTTCCAAACATAACTACATGCCTTCCGGAAGATAGCACATGCATATCTTCAAGGCCTCTGTCTTCAGATCATTCATAAAACTGTGTGAAGTCTGTTTGCTGAGATTTCAATAAAACAACTTGAAGATGTTTATGCTGAAGATCATCATGATAGAATAGTTGTGTTAATCTAACAGTTGAAGTCCAAAAGTCTGTTATTGATTCATCACAAGCATACTTTAGCAGAAAGGAATTTTTGACGTTTAACTATTGAAAAGAATTTGATCATTAAAGAGAGATTGATCATTGACATACATAACCTCCTTATGTCATAAAGGAAAGTGACTGACTAATACACTGAATGTATCTAGTCTCAAGGGTTTGTTTTGAAAAAACATTATGCAAGCAGTAAAATCATTTGATCTCTTAGATAAAATTCTGGTTGATTCATTGATCATATCAGTAACAAGGACCTGCAGCTATTAAGTGTAATATTATTATCAGCATCCTAGCTCAAATCATCACCAACAAGCAAGAAAATTGAACCACAGCTATAAAAGACATATTGGCTTCATCACAATTGAACAAATGTTGTACTACAGATGAGTATTGCAGAAGAAGACATATTCCATCCACAATCTTCCTCAACAGAAATGTATTGGTGCACTACATCAAATAGAGACTGAAGTATATTTGAATCATTCTCAGTGTTTTAGGTTTAATCTAGTGATGCATCCCTGATTAGATAAAGCTGGTACAATGTGTTCTCTGAAGTGTCATTATCCTCACTTTCAGCTTTATACAAGCGAAAGGAGTCAGTGCTTTGGGATTGTATCAACTTGCAGTATACATTCAAGATCAATAATCCTCAAAAGTGTTCTCTCAACAACTCTTTTACACCAGTTTGGAGCAGTAGGGTACAAAGTCAGAAGAAGAAGGCCTAAATAGATCTCAGAGAGAGGAAATGCATAGATAGAATATACACTGAGAGATGTGCAACCCTTTTCCATTGATGTCAAAGGGGGAGGAAAAGCAGATAGGCAGAGGAAGCATTGGATTATTGGTGGATGTGTTGCCATCAATGCCAAAGGGGGAGACTGTTGGAAATGTTGTCATTGATGGCAAAGGAGCACAAAGGAGCAGCACTTGAACCAGCATTAGGGCAAAGTAGAAGACAGGGAATAGAGGCAGAGGAGTAGCATCAGTCAGTCAAGAAGTAGAGGAAGCAAAGGTAGTGAATTGAGATGTTCAATAAGAAATTGTATGAGTTTTTGTGGGAATGTATGAATAAGACTCTGTGATAAGGTTTTTGGATGGTACTCTGGTTCTGAATGCATAAAGGGTTTGTAATTAAACATGTATGTATAAATGAGGAATCTGTTCTGAAATCTGTGTGAATGGGCTTTGACTGTCAAGAAGAAATGGTGAAAGAATGTGCAAATAATCTCTGTAATTGGGGTGAATTGCGTTTTTTGGGTTATTGAAAGAATCGACATTTATGTCAATGTTGTATTCGGCAATGCATAATATGAGCCCTATTGTAGTTAAGGCATAGCTGAATAAGAATCTAGAGTTGAAACCACTGAACTGTGGAAGTGTCGACTAAATGTCAAAGTTGTTTGCCTATGGTGAAGGCAATCAGAAGTGGCTGGAATTTACAGAGGAACCACTGGAGAAGCTGACAAGATTTAATATGTTGTGCGTTAATTGTAATGTCGAACAGTCAAGGATAAGCGGAATCATATAAAGAAACAATGGAAGTGGTGTTTGTTAATTAACCTATGTTGAGGAATTGCAAATGAAAGGCAGAGTTGATATATATATAAGTGCGACGGAACCCTCAGGGAGAAAGCAGCGGAACCGTGACTGGAGTGAATAGTAAAGGCGGGTTTCAAGTTTTGATTGCACTGCCTTCATCGGGCAAGCGGTAATTAGAAAATCAGCGCGACTCTATACGCTGGGCGACATGTGTCCCTAAGCTATTTTGGAAAACCACCCCTCATCGCGAGTTAAAGTTCGTGCAGTTAACTCGAGTGGTATCCATTGGATTGTATGGAGCAAGGCTAAGTGCTCTCCGCCATCGGATGAGAAGGGCGACTTAAGCCAATGTACGTTATATGGTAACTGTGGACCCGAGAGCTTTAAATATGAAATTTGGTAGTCAAATTAATATATGTTGCGGTATAATATTATAACTTGGGTGTTTAATCCAAAGTTTCAAAAACACTCAGACTCCTACAAGTAAAGACCGAACATTTCTATGTAACGAGGTATTTAAATGGTTTTATAACTATTGTTTCATTCATCGCATCGACGGAGAATCCTTCGGTTATTGAACTATTAAGTATTTTCTGAAGATCTTATTCATATAGTGTGGAAACCCCCCCCCCCCCTTCATAAATTTCGAGAATGATTACCCCAGCTGGAAGGTACACTAAAGCTGAAGCGGAAAGCCTATTTGTATGCAGTGCATTACATACACAAAGGTCAAAAAAATACTATATACATATATCAAAGGCGATCTATTTTTTGGCCTTAATACAACCAAAGTCTTGTATGGTAGGACCCTTACCCAATTGCATCGGAAAATTGACAGCGGAACAGGTTAACAATAGATTTCAATTGCGATTAGAGTTCCAAACCCGATGGGCATATAAACTGTGGTTCTTTATGTTTGAGTTCCAGCCTAATCGCATTGGCACATTCAAATGAACAGTGGTCAATTGCATTAGAGTAAAAGCGAGACATCTAAACATACTACTGAGAGTTGCGATTGTGATTAATTGCAATTGGAGTGATCGCATCGCATCGCATCGGAGTGATTGCATTGGGGCAATCACTCCGAATTTGCGATTTCAGAGCATGACAATAGAATTTGCGATTTCGATGAAGAGGCGGACCCAACAGGTCTGTGAACTATGATTCATAAGTGCTTGATTTCTAGCATAATAGTGTTTCATCGCATCGGTCGTTGAAGGCGTCGTATATGTTAACATATGTGAAAAGCGAAAATTTATTGTTGGTTTGTTATGTATAGACCAACATATAGTATGAAGAATTGTGATATACAAAGAATAACCCTGTGGGCCCGAGTTATTCAATTAAGTGATTTATTCAAATGTTAAATGGGTCGGAGTTCAATAGAGAAAAGAAATAACTAGACTGGTGCACTCAATGATGGATATATCACAGAGCATTATATAAAAGGGTTGATTCTAAGGTTCGAATATCAAAATAATAATGCTGAGAAAGAATATTAACTGCTTGAAATAATAGAAGGAGAGAACCTTGCATAGAGGAAATATATTGGGTTTATAACCATGGCGATATTAAAGCCTCCACATTCACTTATTTAAACTGCTAGTAAAGGAAACCAAAGCGTTGGAATTTGCCCAGATTTAAAGTCAGCAGTTATATATATTGTAACGCAGCTATATGTATACAGCAAATACACAATCACGGTGAATACGAATATGCACAGGAATGAACTTGATAGGTGTACATGCGCAGGTGCACAGAGTAGTAGTAAATAGAGTATGCAAAACAGTTTCTTAATAGCAGCAGAAAAAGACAAAACTAGCAAAGCCAAAGGCCAGAAAATGGGCTGAGTGAAATTATTTTTATGTAACCGAAAAGGTGAAATGTAAATTTTTTAACTGATTTATATTGTTGTGATGCATTGGCAAGTCTCCAGAAGAGAACAAATATCCCACTATAATGTTAAATTGGTACCTACAGTTATATTTTCTGAATGAGCGGATAAAAGAGATGAGAAGACAGAAGGAAAAGAGACATGGTTTTCCATTTCGAATTCCCAGTAGAATACAAACAGCCATGAAGCTATTTTGTATAAAACAGGGTAATATCCAAGGGGAGAAGGTTACAAAAACAGAGTGATAGAAGAAGAGAGTGTGCAGCAGAACTGAAGAGAGTTGAAGAAAATAAGAAAGCTGCAAGAGGTTAGAGAGAGAGAGGTTGGAGAATGCGGAAATAAGGCAGAGAAGATAAGAAGAAGGAGGAGCAGAAAGAGATGCTATGAAAAGTTAGAGAATGAAAAGATGAAGGAGTGAGGTAGAGAAGGAGGAGCTGAGCAGAGAAGAAGGAGGAGCTGATAGTGAATCTGAGAAGATGCAGAGTTGATACAGGGCAGATATGAGGACTGATGAACAGTTGAAGAGAAGGCATAGAACAGAGTTGATATCCAAGGTAAATCAACAAGTGCTTCTCTTTTGAAAGAGTAAGGAAGTTGGAGCGTCCCTATCAAGTTCTAGCTTGATAGATGTAAATTGTAGCTGACTGAGGTAGGAGCCTCCTGTAGGTTGGTGCCTGCAGAAATTAGATGGGAGTTGGTGCTTCCACATCAAGTTGTAGCTTGATAAAATGTCAGTTGTAGCTGACTGAGGTTGGAGCCTCCTGGAGGTTGGTGCCTGCAGAAAATTGATGGGAGTTGGAAATTCCTTGCAAGTTGTAGCTTGCAGAATTTAGGTAGGAGCCTCCTGTGGGTTGGAGCCTACAGAAAATCAGTGGTGAGAGGGAGCTAGAGCTTGCCTTTGCATCACAACAATAATAAGATGTGGTTTTCTCCCTTTATGGGTTTCCACTTATATCTGGTGTCTTTATGTATGATGTCTATGTGTTGATGTGGTTTATCTAATCTGATTAATACTTGTTGCTCACATATTAAGACTGTTGTTATATTAACAAATCTGCTTGACTTGCTGCTCACAAATTAAGATTGATCAGATATTAAGTTGATCATGAAATGAAGGTGTAAATCAATTTTATGGGAAAAGTTTTGAAAATTCCATATATGTGTTAAACTGATTCACCCCCCCCCCCCTCCCCTCTCATTTTAACTAAGGGTTCAACATGTCATCATTGTGAAATTGTTTAACCATCGTCAACATGTTTAAAATGGCTAGACACATTTAATTATGGTCAATTATAGTCTACTGTGATGAACATGACCAACTGTAGTCAACCATGGCTAGCCATGGTATGAAAATTTTAACCATGCTCAACTACATTCAATTATAGACAACATCTTCAACCATGGACAACCATACTCAATAATACCATGTCATAGACAACTTTAGTTTAATGTGGATATCATGGTCTACATGGTCAAACTTCTCAATAATTTCAAACATGGGCATGATACGAAACCATGGATGACCACATTCATTTATAAATAAATGGTTTCAACCTATCTCCACTATATGTTGACCATTATCAAGCATGGACTAGTGAGCTCAACCATCATCAAACATGTTCAACCAGTAGTTGTTTCGTGTCCAGTCCTGGTGATAGACCCGAGCCCTAGATTTAACATTTCTTTCAAAGGTATGTTCTATGTTCCTAATATTTTTAATTTCTTTTGGTTTCTAATCTTATGTGACTTACTGCCCTGCTCTTTAATTTGTATTTCTTCTCACTAGAACACAATAAACGTTAATCTTGATACTCTGATGGATATAGGGCGAAGGTGCGACAACTTCCCACTCTGTCATTCCCTTTTCAAGTATAGGTGTCTAGTATCTATGTAACTTTCATTTATTTGGTGTATGAATTATCATTACTTCCCTTTCCTCAACAACTCGTTACACTCATATTTTTTTGTATTTGTTACACAGTTAGGTGGTCCCTGCTATTGATACATTTTGGATGGCACACCTTATGGGTATTCAACTAAATCATGTTGTATGTGGCTCCATTTTATCTCCAAGTCAGTGCAATCCATTTTATGGGGTCACGGAAATCATCAAAGTTCTTATAAGGAGTTTAAATTCACCTTGATAATTTTTTTCTTATCAAAAGTGATAGAAATTACTGAAAATCACTCAATTACTAAACAAAACACTCATATATTATTCACAAATGGTGTATGTGAAAACACACTCACACAATTATTACATTTAGATCACTGTATTAAATAGACTTTCTAAGATCCAACTTATTCCTAAATTAGATAGAGAGGTTGAGAAAATTTCTCAACCATCACAAACCAATTTCTAAAATATGGAATGTAAGCATTAACTCCAACATCCCCCCTTAATGATTACATTACATGAAAATAACACAATAATCAAGCTTATCAGTAGATGCTCCATCAAGTTGACTCATAACCCTTGGAAAGGTGTAGTTGGAAAGTTGGATTCCTGAGTTCGCTTCCTCAACTCTCGAATCAAGGACCTCCTGAAGTCAATTACTGGACAAAATCCCAATCTATCGCATAACCTCATTAGGATACCACTTCCATGTCTACCACTAATGAGGGATCCTTCCCTAGATTCGCAACTGCCATACTATCTGGACAACCATCCATGTTGAGCTTTACTGCCACTTGATCACTTCAAAAACTATTGATTACATTTTGCAATTGCTGAACTCCTAGTCATTCTATGGATGAGCTCCCATCCACCAAGAAAAATGGGTGCCAACTGCTGTACTCGACAGTTATCTAGAAAATCTGTCTAGATACAGAATGTATCTAGAATCAGTGTTACAAAATGACCTTTTTATATAGTTTGAGATTCATCACTTAATTTACAAATAATTTATAATAATACATAAATCAACACTGACTTTACCCTTGGCTTCGTTATATATATAATGGTAAAAGGTGCTTCAGTATTATGCCTTAGAACAGTTCCAAAAAATGAAATAATATTTGTGGCTACATGACTCACAACCTGATTTGAAATTGTAGTTAAGGAATCCGGCATGTTGTACTTCATTTAAGAATACACCACCGATTCCATTCAACATATTACTTGCGGATTCTAGAATTCTTGGATAACACCGGCCTCAAAAAATTTCAACAGATATTCAAGTATCGAAAGTGACATGACAGGGATTTGAAATTATTCACGAATGGATCTAGATAAAATAAAAAATTAGTGAGGCAAAGATCCTGTGGCATTATGCAATATTAGGTATGGGTTTCAGCATTAAAATCAACATGTGCGTCAACGCATTCTCCAGATCTGCAAACTTCAAACCATGCAATCGAACAGATCGACCATCTAAAGGTCGCAGTAAGGCAGCCAAGAGCATCACCCCTATACACAAAAGGGCTACTTGTGAAAGCGGGAGACGATAATGGACTATTTCTCTGTTACTGAAGCAGCTGTGACTACTGGTCATCCAACTTATGGCCTTATATGTTCCACTTCTTCTGAACCCACCAAAGAACAATGCGTTCGAGAATTACAAGACTCTTGTGTCCACATTCTTTATATATACGATGATTTTTCCGATTCCACTCCATTAGTATTTTTATGTAGTTTTTTAATCATTCCCATATTAAATTTTAATTGTACTTTGCCTAGTGCTTCCTATCCACCTCCCACACAGTTAAAGAACTGCCACTTGATAGCTGGGCCAAGGCTAAAACAAGGCATACTTGATAAACTAACACAAATCGCTCTTTTCACAACACAACACACAGGCCTCTGATCCTGTTCTCTGATACCATGATAGAAATTACTGAAAATCACTCAATTACTAAACAAAACATTCATATATTATTCACAAATGGTGTATGTGTAAACACACTCATACACCGATTACATTTAGATCACTCTATTCAATAGAGTTTATGAGATCCAACTTATTCCTAAATTAGATAGAGAGGTTGAGAGAATTTCTCAACCATCACAAACCAATTTCTAAAATATGGAATGTAAAAATTAACTCCAACATTAATTTCTTTTGGTTTCTAATCTTATCTGACTTACTACCCTGCTATGTAATTTGTATTTCTTATCACTAGAACACAATAAACGTTAATCTTGATACTCTGATGGATATAGGGCGAAGGTGCGGTAACTTCCCATTCTGTTGTTCCCTTTTCAAGTATAGCTGTATAGTATCTACGTAACTTTCATTTATTTGGGGTATGAATTAGCGTTACTTCCCTTTCCTCAACAACTCGTTACACTCATATTTTTTTGTATTTGTTACACAGTTAGGCGGTCCCAGCTATTGATACATTTTGGATGGCACAACTTTTGGGTATTCAACTGAATCATGCTGTATGTGGCTCCATTCTGTCTCCAAGTCAGTGCAATCCATCTTATGGGGTCACAGAAATCGTCAAAGTTCTTATATGGAGTTTAAATTCACCTTGATCATTTTTTTCTTATCAAAAGTACCACTCTCTCTAACTGTAGTAGCATATTTTACTTTAATTACGAAATGGATGTTTCTTAGTTCTGGATGATGCTATGTGAAATACATTCACAGTTATTCTTGGAGTTTATTTTATATATATAACCATTCCCTTTCCTAAAATGGTTTCCAGGGTTTTACTCCCGAATTGAATTTGAAAATTTCTTTGGAAATTTAATATGTTAATTCGCACATGATGTGATTTGAAACAATTTTGTGACAATTATCACTTTTAATGAGATACTCTTGCTTTTAATTCTTCAATTAATGTTCACTTAAATTTCTTGCCAGGATAATTACCAGATTGATGTGCTATAAAATCAATATAGAGCTCTGCCATCAAATACAATTTTTTCTTGTTAAGTTGTGTGATTAGTAGTAGCTTCTATCATGTAATTTTCTAACGGATACATCTTTTGATATCTTGGAATAGATGTTAAAACCATCTCCACTGTAGCTGCAACATCGTAGATACTATACAGGCCACACACACACTGTTGTTTAATCACGAATTCGTCTTTCCTTATTATACAATTTCGAAATGGTGAATATATATCTTAGTTTTATTTCATGAAATTTCTGTATCTCTTATAGGCTCCTATTAATCCTTTGGGGATTAGTTTTCTTTGGAAATGATCTTTGAGATGAATTGATTATATACTAGGTGTCGTAAATAACTATTTACTAGTTGATCTAGTAACCAAACCTCCGAGGAAATTTACAAGTTTCGGTAAAATCAATTTTTTTAATCTCCTGAAAAGGGCTTAATGGAAATTTGTCTATTTTCATAATTTATCTACCAAATTTCATTTAATTAAGCGATTTACCCAACATCTAATTCCATATCGTTTTTTACTCAGTGAGTTATTACCCTACGGTAAATCTAGTTGACATAAAAACCTTTCAGTAATTGGTAGTATTTGATGTATACACTGGTTGTACTGTAGTTAGAAACCATAATTACTAGCATGTATACTTCACCGAACTGTTACACCTTAACACTAATGATAAAATTCCTCTTAATTCATCGATGTTATGTTTACAGATTCTACTACCTTACATCACATACTAATTTATTCAAAAGGATTTGTTAACCCATTAACATGACCAGTCGAGACAAAATAGACGAACAACTTTGATAACATGACCAGTCGAGACAAAATAGACGAACAACTTTGATATAGAAATTTACTTATAAGTTTCATAACAACAACCAACTCATTTAATTTTTGTATTATAAAATTCTAACACATGAACCATCATTATCTTGGTAACATTACTGGAGTTGCTGAATGTTCACACTCTTAAATCATTATTGGATGAAGTTTTGACTCTAAAATTTTATTTTGATGGTTCATGAGGCACAATAGTTGCTAAGGCTTTGCAAATGGGGTAGCAAGTTAAGTGGGCTTGATTGTGGGAAAACCTCCACAGTTAAGCGCGCTTGAGCCAGAGCAGTTCTGTGATGGGTGACCTCCCTGGAAGTCCTGGTTACCGGGTGCAAGGATGGATGACCTGGTTACTGGGTGCAAGGATGGATGACCTATCGGGAAGTCCTGGTTACTGGGTGCAAGCCCCGGAAGTGATGATTGATGCTATGTGATTCATTTCACTAGTTTATAATGCACTGCGGAAACCCCTCATACTGAAAATTAAATTTTAAATTATTTTATAACATTAAACGATTACATATAAATATTCAAATTTGAAAATACATACATTTGAAAAAAAAATATATATTTCCTTACAATGATTTTATGTATGGTCTGGACATTATATATGTCCACATTATTGAGCCTAGTGTCTCATTCTACACCCCAATATGAGAGGGATGTCTAAGTTTGACCCTCCCATGGTTCACCTTTAAAATAAAATTAAAATTAAAAATTATGTTCTAAATAAAAAAATAATGTCCACTATAATAAAAACAAATTGAATATGTTGTAAAATAATTAGAAGTAAAAAAGACAAAGTTTGAGCAAGATGTTTAAAGTTATTGATAAAATATTTTAATAGTTTGCACGTCTACATCTTGTAAAATATTTTAATATCAATTGCATATACATTATATCTTTATTAAAAAAAATTATGAATATATCATGAAAAAAAATTAGTTTTTATGGTTAAAACTTTATTTGTCTTATATATACTCTATTTAGGATTAGAAAATACAATTTAAACAATGAAAAATAATACATTGTATTTTACACTCTAAATAAGTTTGGACATGAAGGGATAGCACAAACATAGGCTAAAATAATAAATTATAAATAATTATATTTGTAATTTGGATGTTAACTTATGTCTCTTGTAAGGAAGTAGATATTCTTAATCATTATATTCACTCAAACTCTACCAATACTTAATGTTATCACTAACATAATGTAAAATTAAATATAATAAAAAAATTATAAGATTAATGCAACCATATAAATTAAATAACTGCTAAATATTTAAAGACTTCAATGGATAATAAACCCCAAAACACATACTTCATGATACATTTCACATTGGCAAGATTAAAGTTAATTAAATTGCAAAATTAAAATTAATTAAATTATATATGTGTGTGAGATGTTGTGCAGAACATTACTTGAATTTTATGTGTAATGTTACTTTTTTATAATAATAATAAATAAATATGTCTATTCTTATTGAAAAAAACACAGTATATACCATATGCAATGTCAATTTATCAAATAATAATACCTATTCAATTTACTTATTGATGCAAAAGCAAAGAATAGTAAGTATTAAAAGGGAAGGAAGGGATAGCAAAGTGTATTCTTCTAATTCAATTGTGTAGACTCTATAATAAGCGTTTTGTCATGTTTAGGTTTGAAGTCAAGTATTGTGCAATGTTTAGGTTTTAAGTCAAGTATTGTGATTATGAAAAAAACAGACTTCATGGTAATTCAATTGCGTAGACTCTGTAATATGCGTTTTGGCATGTTTAGGTTTGAAGTCAAGTATTGTGCCATGTTTAGGTTTTAAGTCAAGTATTGTGCTTATGAAACAAACAGACCTCATGGTATTCTTACTCAGCCTATTATCCATAAGAATTACTAGCTATTATCAAGAGGAATTACTAACCGGATTCAATCAGTTATTACGCACACTGATCCCAAATCATTTTACACATGATAGTTTCAAATTTGCATCATTTATGAGCAAATTCACTTCTTTTTATCTTTTTATACCGAGAAGAGAACAAAAACATACATTTACACTATATGTATTCTGCTCAAATTACAGTGACAATTTTCGGCCATAATGTGGCGTTGATCTCGGATGGGATCGTGAGATATGTTCTCATGAGTGCTCCTAATTAACAAAGGATGTCTCATTGTCCCGGTCTGTATTCTCATATCCCCGGTGACGATTGCAACTAATCACGGTTGACCGATCCACTGAACTTTTTAATTTTAAAGTTCTGTTTACTTTTAAATTTGCCTAATTTTTAATTATGCAGAGGTCGCTTAGAGTTTAAAGGAAAACCAACGTATACACTTTTGAGTAGAAATTGTAGAATTTTTTATAAAGTTTTGATTAGTTCAAGATTGCAAATAATGGTTAGAAATACTCATAACAAGTTATAACGATATTTGTTGAGATGATAGAGCATTAACTATATAAATATTAGAAGCAATATTATATATATATATATATATATATATATATATATATTATGTAACAATGGATATTAGATTTTGGTATTTTAAGTTAGGGTATTTTTTAATGATTTAATATTTTTTGATACATAATGTTGAAAGTGATTATTTAGTTTCAAAATCCATATCTATAAAATATAAGTGAATATTAAGAAAAAATTGTACTTCACGTGAATATGAAAATGTAATTTATTATTAAAATTGGTAATGTTTTGACCAATATGATCTATTTAATCATATTAAAAAAATAATATCAAAATAAATTAATATTATTTCCAAAATGTCAAAAAAATTGTCCCATTTATAAAATTTCGCCGCTAAATTTTTTCTTATCTTAAATATAGTCACTACAATGATATTGCAGGCAAAAAAATCCTCAAACTAATAGTGAAGAGATCATGAATCTCCCTCATCTACTAATTGGAGCTCTCCATCAACTCTAGAATCACAGGTAATTCGAGGACACAGAGCACAGTCGTTTTGATTGTCCATTGAATATATGAAATGGAAATCGTATTAATAGTTAACAATATTGTAGATTGCAGATGCCAATTATTCCCAATATTGAAAATTTTATTACAAACCACACCATCATTTGATAGTATATCACAAGTTCCAAGTAGTCATAACTTTATTATTTAAATAAGATTTCCATTATTTGAGGTATCTTGGAATTGTCGAAGCTTCACAGTGAAATTAACTGAATTGTAATTTTGATTCAGTGAAATTACAATTTCAAACATAACGTTGAAAAAAACCATAAAAGTTATAATATTTCTTTCGATTTTTAACGAGAGTGACCAACTGTTATCTGTGTCATAATCTTCCACCACAAGTGGGGCTTCTTTTTGCCTCAATATTATGAAACATTTACACATGTTCACCATCCAAGAAATTAAAATGATAACTTTCAAACCACATAGCCTATAGAGAGATTCTTTCTTAGTAACTTTTATCTAAATTCATAAATAAACAAACAACAATGACTAATGCACACGTGACGTCATGTTGATTGGGTTGTTAGTTTAGGATTAGATTATCATTATTTAATTTTCCAATATTTTTTATAAAAATGGATGTGTAACCATATAGGCTGAAGTATTTTTTCAAATGTAATGTAAATTAAATTATTGATTTCAATGTAAATTAAATTATTGATTTCAATAATAATTAATTTCAATAAATATTATTGTATGTAATCGTGATTGAATTGATTTTAGTAAATAATATTGGATGTATTAATTTAAATGTGATTGAATTAATTATTTTTATTGATTTCACTTAATATTATGGGATTGTATTAGTTTAACTGTGATTGAATTAATTGATTGGTTTGGTTTTAGTGAATATTAATGATTGCATTAATTTAAATGTGTTTGAATTAATTGATCACATTGATTTCAGTGAATATTATTGGATTATTGGATTGTATTAGTTAAAGTGTGATTGAATTAATTGATTAGTTTTGTTTTAGTAAATACTAATGATTGCATTAATTTAAGTGTATTTGAATTAATTTATCACATTGATTTCAAAATACTATTGGATGCATTCATTTAAGTTTCATCAAATTAATTGTTTACTTTTATTTCAGTGAATACTATTAGATTGGTTTTATTTGAACATATATCAATATATTGCATTTAATTTTTTTATATGCAGGCAAAATGAAATTTGGAACAAAACATAATATTGGAGAACAAAAAACACGACCACAAATAAAATTGGTGAAAGGGCTACTTGACCAACTAAAAGGAAATTCATGAAAATAAACGAGTGTGAAAAAGAAAAAGAGTATTATGAGAAATAAACCCTAAAAGACAAACATCAACTTAAATTATGTCAAAATACATCAAATTTCGGGAAAAAATATGCTAAAAAATAAATTGTTTAAAATAAAAAGAAAAACTTTGAATTAAATTTTTTAGATTAGGTATTTGGTTATTGAAATTTTGTACTATATTATATTTTTTTAAGAAAATTTTGGACAAAAATTTAAAATATTTTCTAATATACAATTTGTAAATTGAAAGTTAAATTTTAAATTAATATAATTTGGGTAAGCAACACCTGATAAGGGTAAACCACTCCTAAATTAATGTCAATATTTACTTCATCTACATGGTTTAATTTGATAAAAATATGACTACAATCTAATAAAAATAAATCCTATCTAAACTTATTAATTTATATGTTATAAATAATACAATATAAACAATTAAAAATAATTCATTGATTTTAGTGAATATTATTGCATTAGTTTAATGTAATTGATTATATTGATTTTAGTGAATACTATTGTATCGTTTTGATTTGAATATATATCAATAGATCTATATTGAAGTATGGGAGAAATATTGTCACATCTAAAAATAGTAAAATAATATTTATATTTAATGAATTAAAAATAGTAATAACAAAGAAATTAATGTGGGTCATAAGTTTTTTTACTGCTTATTCTATGGAGATGAGTAAGAAATAATAATTTACTTTCTAGTAAGAGGAAGAAAATTTTTTCATTATATAATATGGAGATTGACAAAAAATAGTATTATTGATAGTACATAATTAATACAAAAATGACATATTTAAAACAAAAATATATTTAATTTCAAAATATTTTATTACCAATCATAAGTAAAATATTTCAATTTCCATATTACATTACATAATTTTATATCTATTTATATGAAAACAATAAAGTAATTTAAATAAAACTTATTTCAATACAAGGTTGACTAAAATATTTTATCTTCACATATATACATATATGTGTGTGGGTGTGAGATATATATATATATAGAGAGAGAGAGAGTTCCTTTTCCTTTAATAGCTTCTTTCTAATTCATTGTATGAGAGAGATTTGTAATTCTTTCCATTATTAATATGGATTTGATATGTAATATTTTCCAAAATATTAATAATAAAAATAATGAATGTATGCATACAAGAAAGAATGAGGAGGCACCTTTTAAAATTTTAAGATTTCAATGTCAACTACACATAAAAAAATTTAAGATTTCAAAAATCCATTTTAACTACATATCAAGATTTGAATGTCAACTACACATATATTATACTAGCTGAAATCCATTTTAACTACACATCAAGATTTCAATGTAAGCTACGCATATATTATACTAGCTGAAATCCATTTTAACTACACATATATTATACTAGCTGAAATCCATTTTAACTACAGATTTACAAATGGATGAGAGGAATCAAATATCTTTTCACTTTAAAAGATAATTTTTTATTCTACCATTTTTCTTTATTTAAAATAAAATGATCATATTATTTAGATATTCAACAAATTTTATGTGACTCTGCCTGCCAACTGTAACTAGCCTAGATTCATATTAACTCCGAAGCTATAAGGGGTGAGAGAGAAGGTTTTCACCTTGAGAGATTTGATCCCTCAACGCTTGATAGGACGATAGTTGATTGAGAGGGAAGGTTCATTTTGAAATATTTGATCCCTCAAAGCTTGATAGGTCTAGAATTAAGATGAATCTAGAATGATTTATTATTAGTTATAAAATAATTTATATATGATTTAACCATATATACATTTGAAAACATGTGACAACATTATTATCCATGGAAATTTTTACTTAGCTTTGTTACAATATTATGAACCAATATCATGATTTCAATATCACATAAGTAGAAAAATATAAATCATTTCATATACCCTTTGTTAATATAAATTTGTTTTTAATTTAATTAAAAAAAAAAAAACTTAACTACTAGTAAAACAAATATAAATCTTTAATTCATGACTATAATTAAAAATATTATAAATTCTCTATTATCCATCTAATAATTAAATTAATATTATCACAACCGTATTCTAAAATAAAACCAATCATATTAACCTAATAATTTAGGTTTGTAATAAAAACACCATCCAAATGCTGAAATCCATAACCATGAAATCCATAACCATTAGATATACCAACAATATGCACATTCAATACCAAAAACAAGCATCATGAACGTTAAAGTGCTGAAATGTAGAGCCATTGGATATACCAACTATATGCACATTCACTACCGGAAAACAAGCATCGCGAACGTTTGAGTGTCACCCTACCCTAAAATCTTTTTGTTCATTAGACAATGCCTTTAAATCATGGAAAGTATTACTTCCCAGTAAAGTAATTCTGTGAAATGATGCTTGACAATCTTCTTTTATTTTATATTTCATTAGTACGTATTCTATAGTTTGTGAGTTTACACTCGACCAATAACTTTTATGGAAATAATAAACACAAATGGTTAGGTGGTAAAATTATGCGAATTAGAATGATTGAATGCGGATGGAAACAACAAAGCAAATAGTGAGGATGGAAAAGAAATTCGAATAGTCAGGATGCATGATACACCGTTATTTGGGAACAAAAACTTTTTCCAAACTGTCCCAAAAGAACCGCAGTTACCAAGGCGACCACACCACGCGGCGGGTTGGCATCTGGTCTCTGCTGCAATTATCGTCTAACAAAACATTGACGAGTATAATGGCCCTTTCAACTTATCATATGTTACCACATTCTGGCATGTTTGCGGAGTTGTTTGTAATATAATTTCGTGGACGGCCAACCGAGGCGAGCCTTATTTTAGCTGCTATTGACCCATTAATGTCCCTTCAGAATACCATCGGTGTTTGCTCGCCAGGTGAAATACACTCTACATCGGCAGATGTCCATGAAAGCCATACATATCCATCGACTTTCCGACAACTTGATCACTCTACTTCCGGAAATCTCCGCTCTCCAATGTAATTAATGCAAATATTAGAAAACCCAACATCTCGCTAGCATCAGGTTTCGAAGCGTGTGGATTAGGTGTTGCGTTCACTTAATGTATTTAATGCTTCATCTGCACCTACACTTTCAAATTCAGGATTGGCGCTCGAAATTAAATTTATATAACTGCATTGGCGCTCCATTGTTGTATTTAGCAACCTACTCTTACAATTTCAAATTTAGGATTGGCGCTCGAAATTTAAATTTATATATAACTACATTGTTTTTCGCAACCTGCTAGAATGTTCATAATGGTGTTTTTTTTTTTTTTTTTTAAATGACAGTTTGCTAGGATTAGAAGTTTATAAGATATACAATTTGGATCGTTAATGGAGGTAGCAATAAAGAAAATTGAGAATGGAAAGCCCGTTGTCATTTTATTTGGTTCCCTTAATTTTTAGATTGAGATGATACATGCTAAATGTAAAACATCATAAACTTGATAATTGGCCCTTTTATTTCAAATTGAAGGAATATATTTGGTGGATCCACTGAGGTTGTATCTCTGAACGAGTTGGTCGAGTTTAACTTTGCAATTTCTTGGCCATATAAATCGAAAAAATTACTGGTTAAAACTTTTGATTGTTTCTGTAAAATATTTTTTTAATTTAAATTTCATATAACTGGTTTAATAAATTTAAAATTAATTAAAAGTAAAATGTTTTTTTACCAAAATATAAAACAATTCATTAGTATAATAATATGCACGGCATGTTTTTGAGGAAATTAACATTTATCAATAGGTAAAAATGATTGAACTCTCTAACTATCACTCTATCTCTTGAAACCTCCAAACTCAATTGATTTCAAATTCACTTATGAATTTACGTAAAGGAACATAGTTTGAGGAGATATACATTTGATATTTTCATATCCAACCACTATCAAAATAAAATAAAATAAAATTTTTATTTTATACAAAAGAATAGAAAAAAATCAAACCTATTTTTATAGTAAAAAAACTTCATTTTAATCACTATATCTCCATAAGTAAATGATTTATATAACAATTAATGAGTCTCAACCTCTAAATATCTAAATATGTGTAGATTTTATAATGATTAATATTTAACCACGAAAGAGTATATTTAAGGAGGAATCTTGATAAAGGTATTTAATTAACTTGAAAATATATAAAAATTTGATTAAAATATAGAATAGTGAGAAAGTTGTATCCATTAAATTTATCTTTTGGTGTCTTTGATTCTCTATTTCTATAGAGAGTAATTAGAAAGGAATTTTTGTCCGTGAAGCGGAGGTCTGACGGTGGAGGGAGAAGGTTTTCATCCCATCCACCAAGGTTCAAATCTCCGTGGAGACATATGCCTGTTGTGTCTTGGCTAGAAGAGTAGGCGACCCCATAGTGGACGTCTCGGCTCTTGTTGAGGCATAAGTTAATTGCTATTGTGTGCGGCTTGCAGGTTGTTGCACCTAGCCTAGGTTTATAGTGGCAGCCAGTGGGATTTGAACCCGGGCCTTGCTCAGGCAACTCTCATCAGTTACCGATTGTCCTAGATCTAAAAAAAAATTAGAAAGGAATTTTTGTAAACGTATTCAAATTTATTATAAAATAAATTAAAAACCAATTTTGGTAAAAGTATCAAAGTTAATTGTAAATTAAATAAGAACTTTATAAGGAAATTTTATTAAAAAAACATTAAATTTTATTATAGTTAAATATAAAAACTATAGGAAAGTTTAAAATTAAAGCAATTTTTTATTATAATTATAAATTGATGATGATGATGATTAACTTCTACTATGACCAATATGATCCGCAAAGCCTTAAAAATTGTGAAAAAGTAATCGATTTTTTTTAATATATTATTTCTATGTTCAAAAAGGTTGGTAGTATGATAATGTTGGAAATCTAAGAGAAAGTGTGATTCATCTTCGACCCTGTGAAAAATATTTTCTCCCATGGCTAGACCAATGCCCAATTTCACTACCAAGCTCATGAGAATTAGTTATTAAATCTTAGTAATGTTGAATTTCTTGTTAATACTAGTCAAGATTGTAGAAATTAGCTGAATAAATCACTTATTCAATGAAGATTAACCCGATTACATCAATCTCAATTTAGCCATAACACATAACTATCTACTACAATTAATTGTCACATGCGGAAATAATGAAGCAGATCTCACATCAAATCAATCACACATTAACTCGAGTATGTAGGGGAAAGCCTATAGCTCCAAACCCCCTTTGACTATTGTGTATATTATAATGGAGAAATCATGTAACAAAACAAGTACAATACTCCTCACAAGTACTTAGTACTTTCTCATAAAGTCACACACAATCTAGCTTAGTTTTGAACAGGTCACTGGTTCAAAACCCACTGCTAATTGCATTGCCTCTATTGCGCAATCATGGCCTGGTTATGTAGAGATCCAAGGTTCGAATCTCCTTAGCTTGATTGCGTAATTTTCATGGACAATTCCTCCAAGTGTAATGCAAATCTCATGCACAACTGATCCTCCAACTGATAGCTTTACTCACCCTTTCATCTACCTCTTTCAGTCACTCCCTTGAGCTGATCATGCTGCCTGTAGTGAAGCGATGTGTTCTTGAGTTGACTAATGAGTTACTAATTAATGAATTAAATAATATTTAATTCACTCCACTCATAACTAATTGATTAGCTAATTCAAGCTAATCTCAACTAGTTCAACTAAAATAAACGAACACAACTCCACTATCCTTCTCATTAACTCCTCCAAAACTTATACTTGAGAAGTCAGGATCAACCATGCAAGATGCCATCAAACCCTAGGAAAAGCGTATTTCCTTCTGTCAGCTGCATGTGCCACATCCAGGCATCAAACTGAAGTGCTTCAAGAGAATAAGATAATGTTTATAGTCCAAATATTATTAAGAGCTAATAATATTTGACTTCCATATTTTTAGGAGAGGCAGTCTAAAAATAGCCTGTGACCTAAAAATATGAGTCTCATCTATTTTTACCAACATGTCGCATACTTCAAGAATCTCCAACTGGAATCCCCGAATCATGGTGCCCATTGTGTAATAAAAATAGACTTTGCGCCAGAATTTGCCTGCGGGCCCACTTAGTGAAGGCGACTTCATTTCACTAAGCTCCATCATCTTGCTGCATTCTCAAAAAAGATAGATAAGTAATTATGGTTTTCAATAGTGAAATTGATGACTTCCTTATAATATCTCAAATTCCTTTTTCTTTAACTCTTAGATGACTTCCTTATAATATCTCAAATTCCTTTTTCTTTAACTCTTAGATGACTTCCTTATAATATATTAAGAAAAAATTGTATATATTTAATATAAGTTATGTATCATGTTTATAAAAATTACAATTAATTTAAAATTAAAATTAAAATATGTGTCAATGGTTCTCATCACATTTAAGCATCATTTTATGTAGCTAAAATCCCAATAATATTTAATTAATTTTATGAAATGTTAATTTTGTTTATATTAGAGTTTTTTTGAAAATTTACTGTTACATATGATATTAGTTATTTTAATTTATAAATAAAATTTTGTAATGAATTTTTACTTGTGTTCAGCAACCAACCTAGAAGAGATAAGGTCATGTTTTATTCTATTATGTCATTTTAACTAAACATTTTGACTTTATGTTAACTAAACATTTTAACTTGGTCCAAAAAAAAAAAAAAATCTTAAAATAAAAGAATTAGAATTAGAATTATTAATTAAAGTGTTTTGATTCCATAAAAAAAAATAATAATAATTAAATAATCTTATGCTTATCTTAATTTTTAATTTTAGATCTACCAAGGGGTAGAGAGATAAAATATCTTTAGGTGCAAACTCTTTTAGAGTGAAAAGATATTTAATCCATCTCATCCCTTAGTATATCCAGGGGTAAAATAGATTTAGGCTAGTTATAGTGGGATGAAATCTCTTGAGGTGCAAACCTCTTTTAGAGTGAAAATATATTTAATCCATCGCATCCCTTAGTAAATAGAAGGGTAAAATAGATATAGGCTAGTTATATTTTAATAACATTGAGTGTTTTATCTAAACTTTGATATAAATTTCTAAATTATAATTAAGAAAATAATTTGTTTATAATATAAAACTATTATATATAATATAATTTTATGGGAATTGAGAACTTTCTTTATGCCTTCCAAGAAGCATTGGAAAATGGTTGTGTTTGTATAGTTTTGGGAATTTGGGAATCGGTTGGAAATGACCATGTAGATAAATCAAAAGTTAAGGGAATAGTTTAAAAAGTTCCAAACTTGTACAAGATTTCACACTCAAGGATGAGGGAAGATGTGTGAAATTTAAGGTGGGTATCTGTTTGAACCCCGATGAGATGGACAGAGAAACCCTGAGATGAGAGGCATGACCTCTACCCACACCAACCCCCATCTCCCAAACTACGAATAAGGGTGTATATTTCATGAAATTTGCAAGGAGAAATGTGGTGCAAGAGGTTGGAAACATTGGAAAATAGCTATGTGAAGAAGGGGGATGAATATAAATATGTGATCCATGTTGGCCAAGGCTAGTTGACGTATGCCTTTTTCCTAGTAGCATCTCTTAAGAAAAGGAAATTAAAAATATAAGAAGTACGTCAGAAGCATGTACTAACCATTAAAATGAAGACCTTTAGTTGCACACTATTCAAAAACATTGAGTAAATAACATATCTTAAATTCTAGTAATTGAAATTCATTTTGAAGAAGAGCAATTTCTATTGTTCATCAATGCATTAATGTTGATTGAAATTTTGTCCCAACAAATCCTACTAGCAAAGGAGAATACCTATGGTCAATTCCCATTATATAGGTTCTTGGAATTTAGAAACAAAGCTAATTAGATAGGAAAACTAAACCTATAAAGGGAGGGATGTATCTAGAATATGGGATTCCAGAGACAACAATTCACACCTTCACAAAAAATTCATGGATCGTGTTTAAAAATAAAAAAAGAGAGAGAAGTAGGAGGTTCATGAATATTGCAATGGGAGTCTAATAATCCTACAACCTAACTAAAATATTATTAAGCGGTAAAGAATGGAGGTGCATGGAATCTAGGAGGGATATGTGTTGGTTCCCAACTAGATAGATAAAGAAATGTTCAAGTAAGAGGCAAGGCCTAGAACCACATCATCATGTATCTCCAAAGCCATGCATACTATTAGATAAAAATGACTAAAATTGGTGTATGTTTGAGTAAATTTTCAAGGAAAAACTTTTCACACGAGGGTGGAAAACATTAAAAAACAATTGTATATGCACAATTTCCATATGTGCACAAGTTTTGTATATGCTTAATTTCTGCATATGCATGACTTCCATATGTGCATATCTTCCATATATTCACATATCTTCTATATATATTCATTTTCCATATATGATGCAAAACTTCCAATTGACACATCCTCCACTATTTTCCTATTACCATGCACCACATAGAACCTTCAGACCCTCGACTCATTAGACATCATATAAATCTAAGAAAAGCATGCATTGTAGTTGATAACATGTGGCGAGTTTAGTCATTCAAGGTTAAATCGACACCAAACCCAGATTAATACGCTTACCAACAAATAACATTAGTTATTACTCTAACCCCCTGAAATATATTCAACCCTTCAAACATATTCATAAATTTTTGGAACAAAAATATCCAATCTACATATGATAGTCCCATATTACATAACTAGTATGAAAATTTGGATTATTAAATGATGCTACAAACATTCAGATCATCAAAATTCTAGTTAACATGCACGAAAAATGTACACCTAACAACATATAACATTCAGATAAATACACAGGAGATATGGAGCAACTCATCCATCCATTGGTTTATATTAACAATAAGGAAAGAGGTGTTGTGCCCAAAGTTACATTCATTAGACCAATTGGATCATTAGCCTTTCAAATAAAAATCATATATAGACAAGAACAAACCGTAAACCCGACTCATAGGGGCCAAAATTAGATAATAGTAAGCATAATTATTTACAATTATGTTGTCGGGAAACTACAGACTCAAACATTTTCCTAAGATGTAACATAGAATCTACAAAAACATCTGATAACCAGACAAAAACTTCATGTTAGGTCCCCTTAATTTGTCAGTTTGGCAAGACCAAATGTAAAAGGGTAACATCAAACCAGTCTTTGGAGTCTTAGGACCTAGCCTTCCTGGACTCGGAGAGGGCTCTCTCTATGTTTGTATAAAGGATGTGACTTAGTTGATTTTAGGGTTTTGAATTTAGGCTAGTTATAAGGATTAGGGTTTGTTTGTTTGCTTGTTTGGTTGGATAGGTTGTCAAGAAAAATAGGTAGAGTAAGATAAAATCAATCCATTGGGCTATGGAGTCTGTAAAGGTCTTGAAAAGTTCAGTAAGAGGTCAAGGGTGTTTCATAAGGCAAGGTAACAACGCCAAATGGATCTAAGTAGGTTTAGTGAGTGTGAAATGAACATGAAGTTATGGATGCAGTAGGTCCAAAGGGTAATTAAGAATACTTCAGCATACTAATAACAAGAAAATCTCTTAGGATGATGCATAGTAATACTTGAAGAGAAATGAAGGATTCTTCAACTAGAATTTTTCTAAATAGACCTCAAAACAAAAAATAAGTAATCCTAGAGAGCTGTTAAGAATTCTCTAAAAATTACTTTCAAACAAAGAGATATTTTAACATAAAATCTCACTGAAACTAAAGAGAATTTAAATATTATTTAATTAAACTTCAAGGAAGAAAACATAGAGATCAAAGGAGGCAGACCGAAGTAGGGTGCCAAGAAAGCATACCCTACTCTAAAATTTTTGTCCTGTGATCAAAGGAAACCATGAATCATAATGAAAACTGAAGTAAACAAATACATGAGTGGAATAACATCACCATATAACAGATCTCATGAATCCTAGGAATTTTCTTGATCCATTGATGCTCCATCCAAAACCATCACAACACACCAAAGCCAATTTCTTCAACAAACTCAAAGTATAGATCATATTAAGCTCAGCAACCAACCAACATGTACAATGAGGCCTCAATGCATTATTTAACTAGCAAGGAGGACCAAAACCCTAACTAGGATTTCCAAAATGTCATTAATACATCATAAATGCCATTTTTGTCCAAAGAGACCATGCAAGGCCCAAGGCACAAAATATCTAACTTAATAAAAGCAAAATAACTTCAAAGATAAATTATGAGCTAACTAGGAGTGATTTGCCTTAAAATCTCTCAAAAATATATTTTTTTCAGTAAATTTATGTCTTTTTGACTTTGCAGGCAAGGGCGTAGCATTGAGGTCTAAGGGCGCGGTGGCTGCATCGAAAAAGTTTCATGTTTTGTAACCAAGCTTTGGAGGCCTTCCAGGTGTCCAAATGAGCTCCATGATAGCTCATTGGAAAGTTTGTCCAGTCTATTTTACAAAAATGCCTTTATTTTTCTGACTGGACTTCATTTGCCTACAAAAAAACTCAATCTCCGAATACTATTTAGGGTGCAGTGCCAACTTTGAAAATAGGGAAAAAAGGTGATTGTTTGGGTGTTTTTGGCACTTTTGGAGTACCAGTTTTGCTCCAAATGATCTGAATTTTCTTTTGGATGATTTCCTTGGCCTAAGGATTCCAAAAATTTAATCCATTCCTCAAAATTTCCCCAAAAAAGAGGGCAGAGCCAGTGGCGCTGCGCCTTTGGCCCTTTAAAACAGTCAAAAATCTAAAAACTTCAAAATTGTGCCAAAAAATGAATTTGCCTTGCTAATTATGTTTTGGATGCCTGTAGGGATGTATCAACAAGTATTTCAAGATTTTATTTGTCTTTAGTCTCCTCGGTCCCACCATATTCTTCATAGGCCTTATTGTTATCAGCCTTACTTCTTTCTTCATAGCTCTTTGCCTCACTGACATCATCCTCACTAATATCATTGCCCTTTTCATTTCTTCTTTCTTCTTTATTGACATCTGCCTCCTCATATCCTTCTTCTTCATTGCTTGTTTCATCATTGCTTTTTTCTCATATCCATCTCCCTTATTGACATTTGATTTCTCATTGTCACCTTCATTATTGTTTGATTTTTCATTGTTATCTTCTTCACTGATATCCTCCTCTTCGTGTTATTATTCATTTCTCTTTCCCTCACTGCTGTTGTCCTCTCTTTCTGACATTTTGACCACTCTTCCTTTGAAACCCTAGAGCTTGATGTGAAACTGATATGGAGGGTAATGGAATGGCGGTTTGCTTGTGAATGAGATGAATGAGTGAGGGTGTAAATATGTCAGAATGAGGGATAAGCTGACCACTTACTGATAACCCTCTGCTAATATGTCAAACTCTATTTTGAAATACTAGAGGTTGATGTGTAATTTAGGTGAATGAGGGTAATGGAATGTCAACTTTCTTGCAAATGAGGGGGTGAATGAATGAGATAGGTGTATGGACATCTAGGGTGAATGAGTAACCTCCAAACAATGTAATCCCTCATTTATCACTAATTTTCCTTATGAAGTAATGACAAATAGTGGATTGCAATTTTAAATTCCTAGTTTTCTTTCTTTGGGCTTCAACTTCTTTCCATTTAATGATGGAAAATATGCTTGGAGATGGGTTGATGTGATGGTACTAAATCCTTCAATATGCCTAGAGGACCTTCAACAAGAGTTTGGGAGTGAACTGAGTTTTTTTAGGGTTGAGGAGGCCCTCCTGGATAAGGGCGTAGCGCCAGTGCTAAGGGCACAGCGCTCAGCCCAGGCGCGTAGCACCAAGGTCTTCTTTACCAGCCATGTCGTGCAAGAGCGCAACGCTCTGCCAAGCATGCAACGCCTTCATAATTTATAAGGAAAAACTTTTCTGGGGACACAACGCCGGGCAAATTTGTCCAAGTTTGTCTTGTAAACTCAAAAATTCTTCTCCTCTGACTACTTTAATAATTTTTTCAAGGGCACATTGTTTCATACGAACACAAAATGAACTAAAATAAGCTGGGGAATTAGTTTTAACTTTGCAAACCCATTTTGTAATGTTTTAAGACTTTTTTCTCTTTCACTGATGTCCTTTGACCTTTTGCTTGTAGGTGACTTGAAAAGATGAAGTTGATCCTTTGCTTTTACTCCTGAAGATCTGACATGTTCATTTTGACACAGCAGTAGCTTGAAAATCCTCTTTTTTTCCTATCATGTAGTCCAACTCATCTCTTTACCTTCCCTATGCCATTTCTACAATTGATTACTATGTTGGCACTCTGTTGGACCATCAAGTGCAAAAACCTTAATTGTCCTTAAGGCCAACTTGTTTCCATTTCTTCTGCTAGAAGTTGTCTTGACTTAGGAGTAGACCATCTACCTTATCAATTCCTTCTGCTGATATACCTTTTAACACTCCTGCAGAAGTCTTAAAATCTTAACATTTACCTCTTGCAGACTTTGAGTTTGATAAGGTAGTGTTCTTTGGAAACGTTTATATATTTTCTTAAATAACCATGTCTCAGCATTTGAATACCTCTAAACCAGATTCTAATAAAGAAAAATTGTGTCTGAAACACCAATAATGACCTTGGACCATATGAAACCCTAATTGGCCTAGCGGGAGGATTCTTTGACTTGGTCTTTGACTGAAAATTGGCTTTGAGGCTTCAAGTGAAAAACAGAGTATTTGTTAAATTGTGTATTGAAGATCCAAAATCCAATCTACTTGATTTATCTAAAGAGCCTACAAAGACAGTTTTGAGACCATCCATGCTTGAGGACCTTGGGGAACATGGGAATGAGTAGGCTATAGGAAAACCCTAGATGGAAAGTGGAGTTATGGGCAAGGGAAAAACAAATTAATGAGGTCATAGGTAGGAAAAAAGGATGGATATGAGAGGCACAAGCCATTAAGGAGCCTTTTAGGAGTGGCAGGGTGACCATGAAATGGCAAGGTTGATAGAATAGTGAAATACTTTCTATAAGGATAATGAAGGCAGTGAGATTTCTAAAACTCAAAATGTTCAAAGAATGTTGTTTTTAGAAATCTAGAACCAATCTATAGCCATCTACCAATAGTGAAAAATAATGATGACTAACACTTCATAGCCTTGTTCTCTCCTTCGTTTTCTCATCCAATGTTCAACGCCCAATAACCAACATCCAACCCATGCTCTGTCCTCAATGACCCTTCTTATATTCACCTGGAAACCTCTCAAACCTTGTAGTCATGTTGCCTGATTTTTCCAGCTCTCCTACATGTCATTTTTTTAATTTCCTCATCACTCATTGAGTTTTCCCATACATAATATCGACTGCTCGAAATATCCTTCCTTCCAGTCGACGCCTCTCCACCCCTTCTCTTCCTTTTGAAAAATATCTCGACCTTCCTACGTACCACAACACCCATGGTCAACTCCATTACCCTACAAAATCCAAATTTCCAATATTCCCTCATATGCGCCTCTTATCCTTAGCAACACCCTTATCCTTATTATGCAATGTCCACCTATGTCGTTCCCTGCTCCATGCGTCAAGCTTGTGCTACACTCCACTCATACCTCTTGCACTCCTCAACCCTACTGTGTGTTCCTATCCTTGCATTATTCAACAACAATTTTTTGGGCTCCAACAAGAACCTTCAAAATATATTGAGATGTGGAGAAACCTAAATTATTAGTGTTATCCAATAAGGCTTTCAATGAAAGTGGTTTCAATTTTGTGTCCTTTAAGATGGAATCATCTTGTATTTTTATTTTCATTGTTTAATGTACCACTATGTTTGCTATGTTTTTTCATTTGTTCGTCAAATCTTTGATAACCCATATTTGGTTGTAGAATGTATATTTACTTCCAATACAACTAGTCATCCATCACTATATATATATTATGATATCCATATATGATTTTTGTTATTAATCCCTTTTTTCTAATATAAAAAATAAAAAAATAAAATAAATAAAAATAAATAAATAAATAAATCCCTTTGTTAGAGAAACCATGACCCAGGGGCATCTAATCCATCAAAATCACCCTGGAATCACACCCGTCCTTGACCATACTAGCCCTTAACATGACTAGATTTTTCACAAGAAAACTAGCCCTTAACATGACTAGATTTTTCACAAGAAATTTTGAACCATCGACCTTCACAACAATGAGTGACTTAATAGTATACCAGATGAGTGTATATTCTATGCCCAATGAAAAATATAAACCAAATTCTTAAAATATAAAAATTAAATCTAAATTTTAATTTTAAAAAGAATTTCAATTATAATAAATATTTTATTTTAATAACTGATATTAAATAACTGCATATTATTAAGTTAAATAATTTAAATTTAAACTTACTATTGACAAACCAATTTTAATGTAAACTTATACTTTAACAACCTAAATCAATTTTAAAACAATCAATTATATATATATATATATATATATATATATATATATACTCATTTCCACTTCATTTTCAGAAAAAATATTTTTTTTACTAACCATTAAAATATATTTATTTTTTATAATTATTAAACTATCTTAAATTCATTTCATTTTAGAAAAATTGATTCTCTTTTCATAATAAAAAAATTTGATAGTAAATATGAAGTTAAGATAGATCTAAACTTATTTAGTTATTAATAATTGATCATTATAACTATTAATTTTATTTTATTTTTATTTTTATATAATTTGATCTAATCAAAATGTTTTAATTAGTAATTTTTATTTTTATTTATTTTACATTCTATTTATTTTTTAAATTATATATATATTTTTTTTTTATATTATTATATAATTTGACCAAATTAAAATATTTAATTAACACAATATAATTTTACAATATTTTTTTATAATAAATTGGAGCGCACTTTTAAACACAAATATATTTATTTTTATCATTATTAAAAAATAACACTTTTCAAAATAATTTAAAAAATTAAGGACACCATCATCATTTGAAATCAAAATTGGAAAAAATAAAAAAGGAAAAAGTGAAGTAGACTATTGCAATTCATTAATAAGTATAAAGTGATTCATAAAGTTTGCATCATTTGATATGATTGATTTGTGTGGGTGGGTGTGGTTTACATCAAGTTTAAATTTCATAAAAGGGAATAAGAGTGGAGTATTTATTTTAAGGGGTTTAGAATTAATAATGTTTTGTAAAATTTTGATAATAAGAATTGGTTGTTAAAGAGAAAAATGGCTTTTTATCTAATAAAATTAGTTTCAAATCCATGAAGTATAAACCAATGTGAAGTTTAGTTCTATCAAATTGCAGGTTAAAATCTTATGGTGTGGTATTAAGTATGGAATTATTTTTTATTATATTTTTTTACTTGTTATATGTTTGTAGAGGTTTTGAAAGGAATTAGCAAAATAATTTTAGGTTAAATCATGAATTTTTTTGTTATTTATGGTATATTTTTTAACGTATAAATAGATTCAATTTCATGAAAAAAAGACCTGTATAGAATTTATAATCCAAATTTATAATTAAAATAAATCTTTACCAAAATTTAAACAAATTTTAAAAAGAAAAAGCAAAAACAAAAATTATCCCAAACCTAAAACAATTAAACTAAAAAAAATCCAAAATCAACCACAGTTACACCATCTTAATATTAGCCTTCCATTGTTAACGAAAATTAACCGCAGATACAGAGTCTTAATATTAGCGTTACTTTCTTAACAACTAATTCTTCCATCCAACCTATAAATTGCCCCAACATAAACTATATATAATATTAAATAAATAAAAAAGAAAAAATAATTTATACCAATAACTAACGGGAGAGAATTAAAATTTACAGTAAAATATCGATAAAACAACAATAATATCATAAGGTCCCCATGACAGTCAAATGTTTCAACGCGAACTCTGTGTTTTGAGAGAAATATCATAAAACCATTCTAAAAGCACTACAATTACAGCATCTGATGGAGAGGTAGATGCTTCTTGAACGTCTTCTGCCCAAAGCTACTATGTATGCCGCCAGCTTGAAGCATGTTCTACACCTTCAAATTCGGAATTTTCCAATCACAAATTCAAGAATCCCTGATATTGCAAGATATCCCTCCAATTACTGTCCCAGGTTCTGGCTGAACTTTCAATGAATTGAAGCCACCTTTGACTGAAAACATTATTGAACGGCTGCCGTATTGGAAAACGAAATAGCAAGCTAGAAAAATAAATATATATAGATCGGAGAGGTCGCTATAGAAACAGCTCTGCAGTTTACAGAACAAAAATCTACAGCATTGCAAACCTAATGCTTCATTCACCTTTTTCTCTCTTCCCAGAAACAGAGAGAGCCTTCATGGCGACACCTGGAAATCTTTATCTCACATTGCTACTTTTCGGGCAGCCGGCCTCTTCCACCTCAGCCACGTCTCTGTATGACTCCATCGACTCAAGGTACCTTGCTTCAAAGAAAGGTACTGGTGGTTAGTTGTAATGGCGAACTCCCACCCAAATATATAGAGCGAATAGGAAGAGCAAGGGCGAGAGCGATTCGTTTTTCCTGTTGCTTCCTTGCTTCAGATGCAGATAAACAGGCTGGAGCAGCAGAGTTCAGTCAGTATTTCCTCAATGCCATTACCTTGGGCAATGACAGAGAGTGACCAGAGTCCTTGCAAACCGAACTGACGCCAACAAGAACCTGGCAGGCAGCGGGCAGTGGCAGAGGCGGCCATGTGAATGTAGCGCAGATCAGTAAGCTATGAACGGACCCTGCAAGCTCCACTTCTATATTACTTGGATACTTCAAATCGAATCCTTCGGCTATCGGGAGCGGCTATCCAGCAGCCATGGAAGAAATACAGCAGGAACCATGTAGTGTTTTGCGCGGTGGAAAACTGAAATTTGAAAATTGAAAATGAGGGCGCTCAAATTTGAAATATGAAATAGCGCTAATCGGGAGGGCTAAGGGGTCCACCGTCGAGCCGGAGAAGGGAGGGGTCGCCGGAGCAGGCTGATCGGGAGCTTGCCCCATGCCCCATGCCCATGCCCATGCATGATGATCCGCCGATGTAGAGTGTACTAGAGTGTACTTCAGCCTGACGAGCAGACACCGATGGTACTCTTAAGGGGCTTTAATGGGTCAATAGCAGCTAAAATATTGCTCGCCACATTTAGTTGCGTAGACTTTCCAGTGTCTTCCCCACAATACATATTTCAAAATTCTTTTGAAAAAATGAAGTTCGACGTGTCAATGAACTGACGACTGTACATAAAAAACTCAGGTTCAACGTGCCAATGAATTGTCGAATTGACTACGGTACGTATGTTATGATTGCGTAATAAGACCAAAACAAATTTAACTAACTAAATTTTAAATAAATAAAATTTAAATATTTTTAAATTTTAAGTTTTTTTTCACAACAAAATATTATTTTATAATTTAAGTGAGCTTAATAGTTAAGAACTTGTATTTTTTGTTTTAAATAGTAAAAAATTTAAATAAAAAAAAATAGAGTATTTATATCTCTATAATTTTTTTTGAGCAAGAATAAATCTCTGGCTTTATAATATAGTCACAACATTAAAAAATTTATTATAAAAAAGAGAAGAAAATTTTAGTAAAACTAAAGATAATAATAGAATTGCTTTACACGATTGTAATTACTATTTTAAAAAGCTTTATGAATCTCCAAATGTCATAGATAACTTTGAAACCATGCTCACAACGGAAGAAGTTTTCTCATTAGAAGACGATTTTGGGGTTAAGCACTTGGCAATTGGAAAAGCTAAGGACATTGAAGGTTACCAGTAGAAATCTTTAAAATTGGAGGTTGTGTCCTCATCCCTCACATCCACAAGCTTTTCAATCAAGCAATCAAGAAAGGGTTCCCTAAACCATGGACTCGAGCCTCATTATTCCTATTTTTAAAAGTGGGGATACAAATAACCCCTCTAATTATCGGACAATTATGATTAGCCCTCTCTTAGCCAAGTTATATGGTATTATTTTGGAAAAGAAGATGAGCATATGGCTTGAAAGTGAAGGTAAGCGGGCTAAAGGCCAGCGGTGTTTTAGAAGGCGACGACTCAACAACGAACCACCTCATTACGCTAAGGATCATTGTGGAGGAATGTTGTAATGGTAAATCCAATCGTTTTTGTTGCTTTGTGGACTTTAGAAAGGCTTTCGATACGGTGCCTAGAAATAACCTATGGAATATATTAGAAGAGCTAAAGGTTCCTTTTGAATTGAGAGTCTGCCACTATAAGGTTATACGAGAATGTAATTGCCAAGTTTAAGAGCAATGAGGGGTGGTCGAAAGATATTAAGTGTAATATCGTAGTTAAACAAGGTTTCTCCCTCTCCCCTACCCTATTTGGCATTTACATCGACAAGCTAGAAGGTTGTTTAGAGGAAGCAAGTTGTCGTTTGGCATGATCTTAGGCGGAATAGTCATCATCCTTCTTCTTTATGCTCTGGCGATATTGTTCTTCCCGGCAAGGTGCCCATCTCGATCTTGATAAGCAACTAAGACTTCTTAAGAATTTATGCTCTACCATGGGTATGACCGTAACACTGACAAAACAAAAGTTATGATTATCAAATCCAAGGACACTTACGCTAATTTTGTGTATGACAATAGCAACTTGGAGGAAGTGTCTTCTTACAGTACCTAGGAATTGATATTCATCACAAGCTCAACTGGAACTATAGCATTGAGAAAAGGATTGATGGAGGGTGGAAAGCTTATTTTGGTCTTGAAAATAGTTGTAAAGCGAAAGCAAACCTTGTGATGTGGGATAAAAAGAAGCTCCTCTTTGAAACTTTAGTTACTCCTGTTATCTTGTATGGATGTGATTTGGGGTTGCTTTGCATCTCTAGAGAATCCTCTAGAAATATTGAGCAAATCCGAAGCGTTTTATAACGTATAACCTCAAAATTAAAAGCAATACACCCTATCATATTCTCCTTATAGAAGTGGGTCTTTCCCCCTATTGAGAGCGCTCAAACGAGGTTGGTATAAAGATACCGGGGGCATGGTTAAACCATTGGGAGATCGACAAAAAATTTTGCATTGAAAAATATTAATAACAATAAAAAATATTGTTACTTATAAGTTTAAAGAGAAAATGTGGTGTGAGAAAGATTTAGAGGTTAAAAGAAAATTAAGATATTATAAGGAAGTCATCAACCCTACTCTAGAAGATCAAAAGTATCTCTCTGTTTTAACTAGCTCAAAGAAAAAAAATTAATATAGCCAAGATAAGAATGAACTCTCATGAGCTCCATAGTGAAACAATGTCGTTGAGGCGCTTCTTAAAACACCATGGTGGAAATGATTTGCCATTTTCGTGAGAATATGAACATTGAGGATGAAAATCACTTCTCCTTAGAGTGCCCCGCATACACCCACATTAGATCTTAGTTTCATATTCTTTGTTGCAACATCAACCTTCCTAGCTTTTTTAACATGTCAAAATTATAGTGAGCTCAGGACGCTTCTTTCCAAACTCTTTAAGCATAGAAGTACAATTTTAAAACAAACTAAATAATTTGTTTCTTTAGGTCTGATAGACTAAAATTTGGTCTCATCATCATCATAAATTGAAAACATGAAAATAAAATAAAAGTAAAACAAATTAAAATATTTTTGTAAAAATGGTCATCATCATCTCATCATCATTGGATTGAGGATTCCAAAAAATAAAACAAATTAAAATATTTTGTAAAAATGATAGCAATGTCGTTGTCAGTTAAATGCCGTCGTCGTCGCTCGTCGCCGTTGCCGTCAGCTCGCCGCTGTCAGCTGCCGCCACTATAGCCGCTGTCGTCGTCGTCGTCGTAATATTATTAAAAAATCCCACCCACCCATGTGACGTTTTGGGTGGTGAGCACCCATGAATTGAATTTCCTAGTGGCAAAGGAACATGACCACTTTAATCGCATCATCCATGAATGCGATATTTGTCGGTTATCTTCAATACTTTATTGCTTACTTTTTTCTTATGACATTGAAATTTATTTTGTTAATTTTAATAACATTAAAAAATACGACCCGCCCAAACTCGTTGTTTATTTAAATATATTAGAGATGCTTGAAGAGTTAATAGATCGTTTATTTAAATATATTATAGATGCTTGAACCGTCAATCGATCATTCCAGAAATATATAATTTGATGAATTAAAATTGAATTTCCATTGTTTAAATAATATTAAATAAAATACAATATAGTATTATTCATTTTACTTGGATCGATGGATAATGAAAGTAAATTAATAAACATAAATTTAGATAATCAATTATCCTATTATTTTTAAATTTCAAATGGCGTGGAATTAAAATAAAGTTATTTTAATAATTGTCTTTGTTTAAAATTGAAGTGTTTTTATAATGTAAAGTACAACTCTAAAATGTAATAAATATTGTGTGATAAATTATATTTTAGGATTAATTTTTGATTCTATCAATATTTCTGGAGAAACTTTATTTTTAAATCAAAATTTAAAAACAGTGCACACTACTAGAAAGTAGTTTGATTAAATTGTTTATCAACGTGATTTGATGTTAGTATTCATTCAGAGGTCACCCATATTTTTTCACAAATAACCAAAAACATCCAAGAAGCAGTGTTTTCCAAAAATTTCCTAATAAGGATAACATATATATATTAGCATTTGCATTTTAGGGTGCAAAGGGCACGCCCAAAGTGTTTTGGGTTTTTTTTATGTAGAGAAAGAATGTAAATTTAACTACGAGATGCGGAGGTAAAACAATGATGGCATAGCTTTATGTTGATTTCGCTTCTTTATCGGAATTGTTATTGTTATAGGTCGTTGAGGATTTCCACACCCGTGATCTATGACCACTCAAAAGTGAAAGAGATTTGCTAAATAAATTGTGTCTCGGTCCTTGATGCGACCAGAGAAAATTGTGCGGTCCTCGACAAGAACTTCAATTGTGCTCATAAATTCACCCGTAACTTTTCTTACCCGAGGACGACATGAGGATAACAACGATTTAATTCCTTTGTTCAAGTCAAAACAAACCATCTGTTGGTTATGAAGCCGACTTCGTAACACCTTCTCATCTTTTAAGGGATCTATCAACCATATCAACTCGATTTGGGATGTTTTTTTTGGTTTCATCGCAGTCGAAAATAGAGAGCCCCATCAAATAAAAAAAAGTCAATCTCTCGATATTTGACGTTAGTGGCAAAAAGTACCGAATAATCTACTATTTGAGAAGTGAAACATTCAATATTTTTCGAGTACTACATCCACATGGTCGTTGTGCCTTGTTATCTCAACGCATGTGGATTTGGTGAACAAATTTGAAGCAATCGGAAAAGAATGCGAGAGGGTAGCGAAATCACCAATTCGTTGGTGCCGGATCCGAAGATCGAGGCAACAATATCCGTGTGAAGTAGTGTGGAGGTTTCCCGATTCAAACAAGTTAATTGAGCTGGCACGTCAATTTGTTGAAGGCGGTCGTGTAGCTGAAATTTACAACATTGTTTGGAGGCGACATCAAGATATAGGATTTCAAAAGAGATTGCTATAAATCATGATATAGCTTGGGGATTCTTGGATGGGGTAAGCCAAGGATCCTTATGTAAATGTGGTGTTGGATCTCTCCTTTATTTAAATCCATCCAAACATGTCTCTTTCTATTTAAAATTAGTATGGGAAGGAGTCATATAAGTTTCAAGTGGCTTGAACAAAATGAATAAGTGGGATAAAAATTCTTTAGTGGAATTTTTTTTAACTTTTAGAATTGGTACCATGACAAGTATTTGTTCTCTTTTAGAGCATTTCCATGCTTTGTGCTATGTGGCATATGTATTTCAAGGAACAAAGTGATATTTGAAGGAAAAAGTGTTTTTCAACTCGGTTAGGTGGTTCATACAATTAGGATCCCATTTGAGGGACATTGAAAGCCATACTTTGCGAAATCTGTTAGGATTCCAAAAGATATTGCCATAAATCATGATATAGCTTGGGGATTCTTTGATGGGGCAAGCCATGGATCCCTAGGTAAATGTAGTGTTGGAGTTCTCCTTCATTTAAATCCATGCTCGACATTTCTATTTTAAATACGGTGTTGGATATGGACCCAATAACAAAGTTGAGCGCTTTGCTCTTTGAAATATATTAAAAGTAGTTATAGATAAAGAATTAGTAAACCTTCGAGTTATGGGGGGATTCAAAGAAGCTTACATATTTGGCAACTGGAAGATGAAAAATTAACAATTTGGCATTAAATCCCATAATTAATAGATTCTTCGAGGTAAGAAGTTTGTTTGAAGTTATTTCTTTCATGGATATTTATTGAGAATCAAACATCTAAGTAGACATATTTTCTGTTATCACTCGAAAAAATGTGAAACGTTACTTTACATGGTCATACAATTCATTTATCAAAGGTCTCCTTAAGTCATTCAAGTTGGTATAGGAAAATTTCAATTTTTACATGTTTAACCTATCCTAAGGTTCAAAGCCACCTCCATTTAGGTCATGTCATGTCCCATTAGTCATCATTAGGTGTCGGTTTTTCATTTCCCAAGTGTTTAAATTTTTAAAAACGACACTTAAGCTAGTTTTACTAATTTTCGTAGCGTTTTATCATCGTGAAATAACAATTTTCGCTACAAAACGCCTAATAGTTTCGTAGTGAAACTGTCGGAGGTTAAATTAACTACGCTACGAAAATTTGTTTTCTTACCTAACTTGTCAAATTTGATATGAAATGTCATTCCATGATTGGAGGAGTTAGGTTGGAGGTCATTCGAGTCTCTTATGGTTAATTCAAAGGTACATAGCCATGTCTCGAGGTCATCATTACCCTTTTTTGGCATGTATGTGTCATGATTAAAGCATGAGTTGTCATTTAAAACATAAAACCTTACCCTAAGCTGCTATATGTCATTCAACATTCATTCTTGCATGTGAAGCATCTCACATCGCCATCGTTTGAGAGTCGCCTCATCACACCAAGCAACTTGTCATGTCAATTTTTTCTTTACAAGTGTCACCTTTTTTAAGAGGGCAGACTTGGTTATAAAGGGAGATGGTCATGCACAAGAAGCATAAAAAGGAGGATTTGTGGATAAGATAGAAGCCCATAGACCTTAAGATATTCATGGAGGACCCTAGATTTTACCGAAGCATGCACCGGGTTCAAGTTGCTTTAATTTCTACCGTAGCTAACAAGGAAATTGTTGTGTTTTTGCATCGTTTGAGCAAGTAAGTTTAAAGAGAAGATTATGGATGAACATAGATGAATTTGAAATAATGGGAGAGGTTATTGTCAAAGAACAGAACAAGGAAAAAATAACCTCTTTCAATTTTCTCATAGGTGCTACCGGTTTGGAGATTTGAAGATGTCTCTGGGACCTATTTTCGGAAAACATAATTTTTACTTGTTTTATACATGATTTTCACATGCGGATTATGGACGATTGGAGATGGTATTTAAAAAACAAAGAGTGGTTTTTTCTTAAAAACATTCTTATATACAAAAAACCTCCTCTAGTTTTTTCAAAATATATCAGGGGATTAGGAAATATGAGCTCATTTCTAAACCGAAAATTCTCGCCTTTTTTAGTTTGTTTTCATAGCGTGCTTCGAGGCTTGAAGCCGAAAAAACGCTACGAAAATTCCCTGTAGGTGCATTTTTTTCTTTTTAAAATAAGTTTTATGAAGAGTTAAGGAGGGAAATTGATATTATTTAGCTCTTTTTACCCAACAAACATTTCCACATCGACAAAGAGAGCTAACAGGTAGTGAGATGTTGGTGAAATGAAATATGCTACTAAACTACGCTACGAAAATTTACGTAGCGATATTTTTTCTTTTAAAGTCAATTTTTGCATGATTCAAGGAGGGATATTCATGGTGGTAAGGTGTTATGACATGATTGACATGATGGAACAACAAAGAATTTAAGAGGATAGATGGAAAGGCTACTTTTCTCACGCTACCAAAACTCGCTACTGAAACTGTCTTATTTTTTGTAGCGAGCAATTGTTAAAGGTTTTTTGAGCATCTTAAAGGTATTTTTTGGCAGTCGGAGACCTCCAACATGTAAATGGAGCTTGTTATCAGATATTTATGACTCGAAGGAAGTGCTATCAAGACGAGTAATTAGCCAAAACAACGTTGAAGAAAAGGGTCATCTTTTCCTAAAAAAAAGGGTCATGCTCCGTAAATCTAGGGATGATTTTAAATATGTAAAGTGGAGGTGAATTTTGTAATGTGCCTCTCGAGCACGTGAAATTTATTTTGTAACCATCATGAATTGTTTCACATATAGGATAAGAGAAATGTAATAAATAGGAGTTAGAGTCCTACTAGGAGATGGTTTCTTTAAGGTGTAGCTATTAGTTTTCTGTTAGAAGTTATGTATTTTAGTTATGAAAGGTGTAATAGGAGAATTTGATGATCTAGCCACCGAGCAGATCATCCCTATTGTAAAGAATGTCTATTTAAGCACTAAGCATCGAAGTAGTAAAGGGTTGAAGAACTTTTGCATCAAACTGCTCGCTTTTTATGTTTTTTGACCAATATCGGTAATACAAAGTGACATTCTTCTTTGCGGACTCGAGATTCCGATTTGAAATGTGAGAACTTCTTATTTCTAATATAGAGATGGATCGTAGGGGCATTTACGGGGATATGTCACCTTTAAAGAAAGGATGAGATCCTGAAGCTTTCCGGCCCTTTATAGACTCGCTTAAAGAAATAATAGAAGCAATCACTAATGATCCGATAATGAAACTACTTGTTGTTGGTGCAAGGTATCCATTATCCATAAACTTGTGTGTGCAAACTGTTTAATGTGTTTTGAAATTGGAACAAAATACTTTTGGTGAATTTTATGAGTCTTTTGTGTAAAGGAGGATTATTTCATTTCTTTCGTTTAACATCTTTAACTACGATAAAACACAACAAATAATTCACATAATATAACACGACGATATGATAAGGCGAGTTCACCCCTTCCTGGGCTACATCTGTCGGGTCCAAGGCCCCCAAATGGGCATGTCCTTGCTCTTATTATGCTCAAATTTGTTAATACAGTGATCAGAAAGCCTAAACAGGAAAAAAAATTGTGAAAATGAGTTCAGAGCACAAAAAACAATAAAGATAGGCTTTTGTTTCACCTCCAAAGGTTAACCACAGCCCAATACAACTCCAACACTCCCTAGGCCTTGATGGCTCTCCAAGATTCTCTGCTGAAAAATTACCTAAAGGTGATCTTTGTTGCCTCTGCAACCTACACCATTGGCTCTGGAATGCTCAAATTACCCAAATTAGACTCTTGGTTCACCTTAAATGGTCAACCACAACTCAGCACAACATCAACCCCAAAGTGGCCCTAGTGGCTCAAAAAACTTCTCTGAAGCTAAGCAGGCCGAAGAACTACTCCAATGGCTTTGAAACCTGTCTCAATGGCTTCAAAATGTTGAGAAGACCCAAAATAAAAAAAAAAAATCGCTCCAAAAGGATTCTCCATGTGAAAGATATGGCCCAAATAGTCTTTTGCCCAATGTTAGGCAAAAATCCCACAAAAAGTGGGCCAACTTTAGTTAACTGCAGTTAAATTGGAAAATCTGCCTAAACTGGTGGGTGCTCCAAATTTGGCGAGCGGTTAACTAACTGTAATATTAAATGTTGGTGTGGTCGTGTTCACATGCGCTGGGTGGTTAGGGTGGAGTTAACAAATTTCATTTAATCTCCAAATGTTTTGTTAAACCATGGCATAAAAATCTTTTGGGTGGTCACATTGTTGTTAACAGTTATAACAACCGTTGGCTGCTTGAATCCCGCTGGTGTTATAAGCCTTAAGGCCACGGTCTTCAGACTTGAGGTCACGTGAATGGGGGAGGGGCTAGCCCCAAGCCCCTTTTAACTCCGCTCCTCCTAGTTAACCAAGCCACATGATCTTAAACCTCATTCACGTAACTTTACCTTTGACTTGCCAATAGTTTAAACTTTGATTTTTTTTTGCCATATGATTTAATTAAACCTTTGACATTTTTGATTTTGGGATTGTTAATATAATTGGAATTTAAAATAAATGTGTGGTATAAATATTTTTAATAAGGTTTTAAAAATTAATTAAAATATATGTATATATGTATATATAATATATGATTAATTAAAACCATATTAAACAGTACTAAATATATAATTTAATTTATTAATTAAACCTTAAAAATAAAAAAATTTCCAACACATAAATTTGTAAATTTCCTTTCAACATTGGAGGTTATTAGGCGATTTCAAAATGCAATAACTTCTTCATACTGTAATGGATTTGAGTGTCGTTTGCGGCAACGGGATCGTATCGCCGAGGCCTATCCGATCGCTTAGGTTCCAACTAATTTTGAGCAAATAAAATTTTGAGCATTTTCTCCCATAGGACATGATCACCTGATCACACCTCCCAAATGGGAAGCTTTTGGACCCACAAAGCTCTCTGATTACAGAAAATGAAGATGAGGAGACTGATTCCCCACTCTTCCAACTTTGAACCACTGAAATCTTCCTGACTTCATCAAATTGAGCTTCTCATAAAATGATAAATTTTCCCTTAAATTCATTGATCGACCGTTGCTAAAACTGACTGAGTCATGATGCAAATTCTTGAAATTTGCAGAAAAACAAGTATATTTTGCAGAAAACAAATTGTTTCTACAGTGATCAAACTTCAAAGAAGACTTAAAACAAGATTCACCTTGCCAACTGTTCACATGGCGAATTTTTGCTGAATGAGCCATGCACTTGTGTCGAATCCCGACCAAGTTTTCTCGCCATAAAAATATGCCATTCTAAAACCAACATTGACCCATGCTGAACTGTGTGCCCTCTTTGCTTGCATGCCTTTCCATCTCATGGACTCTTGCACTGCTTTGCACTGACACTTCGTTCACTGCATCGATCGACACCAAAGGTACCATGTGCAACATGATGTCATCTTCTTTCAAAGACGAACTGTTATCAGACTAAGACATATTATTAGAAATATCATGAAAAGGTAAATGTACAAAATCTTTTCATTTCAACATCAACAAAGTCAGATTTTGACTTGCATTAACTAGCCTTTTCAATTGACATGCATGGACTAAAGAAGATTCTAGCTTCTTCTTATGTGCTCTCACAATATACTCTTTTCCATCCTTGAACAAGTGATACTTATTCTAATGGCGATAGAAGATTTCCTTTCTGTCATATAAATATGGACTACCCAACACAACACCTGTAATGTCAAGCGGTACTACATCTAGTTCAACCCAATCAGCATAATGAGCTATTATGGCGAAGCACAAGATGCACTTCTTTGAGACTTGTAAGTTTGCATCCTTGCATATCTACCCAAGTGGATAAGGCTTTGGATGTGGAATTGTCTCAAGTTTCAGCTGTTTAACCAAGTCTTCTGAAATGAGATTGGCTTAAGACCCACTATCAAAAAGTGTGTCTATCTTTGTGTGGTTTGAGGTTATCCTCACATGAAATAGTTCTATCCTCCTCTTTTCATCTTGAATTTCTTTGTGAAAGTTTAATGAGCTAGAACTGGGATTTTATTCTTGTACAACCTCTTTCCCTTTAATGTTCTTTAATACCATGGCGATAATTTTTGTCTCATCACCTGATTCTGACCCTAAGTCCCGTTCAATAGTTGCTACAATTTTCCTCTTTTCTTTGGTCTTGTCTTTGTTTTTATATTTCTCTGGTTTCAGCTCAGGATGAAGCTTCCAACAATGGTCTTCATCATGGCTTGTTTTTGAACAGTTCTTGCAAAATAATTTACCTTTTTCCTTTCTAGAATTTGCGACCTTTTTTCTTCCTTCGCTTTTAAAATCACTATCCTCATTCAAGGCATTAAAAGTGTTTTTCCCTCTAGCCTCTAAATGCGTAGCTTGTACATAAACTTAGTCTAGACTAGTAGGATTAAACATAAGAATGGTGTGTTGAAGGTAACTGTGCAAACCACCTATGTACTTTAACAAAGTATCTTGGCTTTGTAAATCTACCCCAAGTAAGAGTGCTCTTCTCCTAAATTCTTGGGTATAGTCTTGCACATTATGTCCCTTAAGCTGTCTAAAGTTTTGCCAGTTCATTATAGCCTTTTGAAGGTGAGCAAAAGGATAAAATTTCTTCTTGATTGCAGTAATAAACTCAGTCCATGATAAAGAAATCTTACCATGTTTCTTGATTTCCTCCCTGGTTTTGGCTTCCCACCAAACCAATGCTGCTCCATCCATCCTTAGTGAGGCTAATTGTATTTTGGTGTCATCATCATGCGGATTTTGAATCCTCAAATAGAACTCCATTTTTCTGATCCAATTATCTAATTTCTTTGCATTAACATCACCATTAAACATTGGAAATTCAAATTTGACATCAAACTTTAACAAAGGATTTTTACCAGTTGTTTTTGTCTTATGTGACTGATTTACTGAAGTTGAAGAGGATGATGTTGAGGAAGAGGATGACGATGGAGATGGTGGATCACCATTTCCTCCATTCCCTTTCTTTGACTTATCATTGTCCTTCTTTCCTCCTGAAGAATCTCCTCCTTCTCTTTGATTTTTAGACCCTTCTCCAGCAATCCTATCATTTCTTTCTTGATAGAGGATCCTTACCATTTTAGTCATATCCAAGAAAGCTTTCCGAAAAACCCTTTCTTCTTCCTTGGGATCCATTTCTTCATGAGCTTCTTCTTCTCTTGAAGACATGCTTGTGACTGCTTCTAAGGCTATTGAGGGTGAGATAGAAAGTGGAGATAATGGCACCCTGGCCCTCCTTGGTTGTGGATTAGTTTGTGCACTAACCAAGTTTCCTTCACCTCTCTTGAGTTTTAACCTAGTAAGCATCAAAACTTGCAAACAAATGACTTAATATTTGCACACAACAATGCTGAGTAAAAAATCTAGCTCAAAACCATAAGCTCAACCTATGCTCTGATACCAATCTGATCTGAAATGTGAGAACTTCTTATTTCTATTACAGAGATGGACTGTAGGGGCATTTACAGGATATGTCACCTTTAAAGAAAGGATGAGATCCTGAAGCTTTCTGGCCCTTTACAGACTCTGCCTAAAGAAATAATAGAAGAAATCACTAATGATTTGATAATGAAACTACTTTTTGCTGGTGCAAGGTATCCATTATCCATAAACTTATGTGTGCAAACTGTTTAATGTGTTTTGAAATTGGAACAAAATACTTTTGGTGAATTTTATGAGTCTTTTGTGTAAAGGAGGCTTATTTCATTTTACTGTTTAACATATTTAACTCTGATAAAACACAAAAAATAAATCACATAATATAACACAGCATATGATAAGGCAGTTCACCCCTCCTGGGCTACATTTGCCAGGTCCAAGGCCCCCAAATGGGCATGTCATTGCTCTTATTATGCTCAAATTTGTTAATAAAGTGATCAAAAAGCCTTACAAGGAAAAAAAAGCTGTGAAAATGAGCTCAGAGCACGGAAAAAAATAAATATAGGCTTTTGTTTCACCTCCAAAGGTTAACCACAGCCCAATACAGCTCCAACACTCCCCAGGCCCTAATGGCTCTCCAAGCTTCTCTGCTGAAAAAGTACCTGAATATGATCTTTTTTGCCTCTGCAACCTGCACCATTGGCTCTATAATGCTCAAATTACCCAAATTAGACTCTTGGTTCACCTCAAACGGTCAACCACAGCTCAGCACAACATCAACCCCAAAGTGGCCCTGGTGGCTCAAAAAGCTTCTCCGAAGCTAAACAGGTTGAAAAAATGCTCCAATGGCTCTAAAACCTATCTCAATGGCTTCAAAATGCTGAGAAGACCCAAAATCAAAAAAAAATTCGCTCCAAAAGGATTCTCCATGTGAACGATATGGCCCAAACAATATTTTGCCCAATGTTAGGCAAAAATCCCACAAAAAGTGGGCCAACTTTAGCTAACTGCAGTTAAAATTGGAAAATCCACCTAAACTGGTGGGCGCTGCAAATTTGGCGGGCAATTAACTAATTTTAATATTAAATGTTTGTGTGGTCGTGTTCACACGCGCCGGACGGTTAGGGCGGAGTTAACAAATCGCATTTAATCTCCGAATGTTTTGTTAAATTTTGGCATAAAAATCTTTTGGGTGGTCACGTTGCTATTAACGGTTATAAAAACCATTGGCTGCTTGAATCCTGCCGGTGTTATAAACCTTAAGGCCACGGTCTTCAGACTTGCTATCACATGAATGGGGGAGGGGTTAGCCCCAAGCCCCTTTTAACTCTGCTCCTCCACGTTAACCAAGCCACGCGATCTTAAACCTCATTCACGTAACCTTTACCTTTGACTTGCCAATAGTTTAAACTTTGATTTTTTTTTTTCCATATGATTTAATTAAACCTTTGACATTTTCGATTTTGGGTTTGTTAATATAATTGGAATTTAAAATAAATGTGTGGTATAAATATTTTTAATAAGGTTTTAAAAATTAATTAAAATATATATAAAATAATATAATATATGATTAATTAAAACCATATAAAACATTAATAAATATATAATTTAATTTATTAATTAAACCTTAATAAAAAAAAAAAAATTTCCAACACATAAATTTATAAATTTCCTTTCAACATTAGAGGTTATTGGGCGATTTCAAAATGCAATAACTTCTTCATACTGTAACGGATTTGAGTTCCGTTCGTGGCACCAGGATTGTATCGCCGAGGCTTATCCGGTCACTCAAGTTCTAACCAATTTTGAGCAAATAAAATTTTGAGCATTTTTCTCCAATAGGACATGATCACCTGATCAGATTCTCATGAGGTTTTTGATGTCTTATTGATCTATATCTTTATTTTTTATCACTTGTAGTAGATTTCATCTCTATTGATCAGAATTCATAATTTAATGCTCTGACTTCCTTTAGTGATCAAATGACTGTGTTTTCTTGAGTTGTGTGTGTGAGTTGCCTCTGTCTTAAACCTCTATCTGCCTCAGCTTCCATGTGAAGAAACACTGTCACTAAAACTACTAATTTTTGACTCCATAAGCCCAATGATAGCAAGCATGCATTCTTTCAACCTGCAATCATAAAAACAAGTTACATTTTCTATAGAGTTAGCCATCTATTAATTTCATTATTCAATATCATAAAACCCCCTTGAGAGAGCCCTCTCAAACTGAAGAGTCTAAGCTTCAGTTAGAAGTGGTTTGAAACAGTTACACTGAGTTGTTTGATGAGCAGTCAATCAAGTTCAATTTGGTGATAAGACTGTCAAAGTATGTTTGCAGAATAGGAGTTCAAGGAGAGTCTCAACTTTGCTAGTCTCAGAGACTTTGAAGTCTCTGTTTTAATTTTTTTTGGATAGTTGTGTTGTTTCTAGTCTTGGATGAGTGGGTCTTTCCCATTGAATCAACTCTTGGTGTAAGTCTCCTGAAAGTATTTTTGAGAAGGGTATTGTGTAACCTTTGGAAGATTCATTAGTATTTTATTTAGAATATTTATCAAGCCCCAAAAGGACTGTAATGGGTAGTTATAATACTTCCTTTGTTTGAACCTTTTATGGAAAGATAATGTATATTCTGGTTTCACATTATAAATATCAAATAAAAGAAAAAAACACTGCATCATAATCACAAAAAAATGTGAAAACAACAAACTTAAAAGCACATTAGCAATCTGAGGACCAAGACGAATGAAAAAAATAATGTCACTCATAAAAAAATACCAATTTCTGGGAAGTGAAAGAAAACAAATAATGTGCATACCTTGGAATCTTCAACCTATTTATTATCTACGAATTCAAGATGGGGCCGCAAATTGGCATGATTAGATATCATCTCTTCATATTTCTGCAAGAAGTAAATTATATAGTAGTGATTGTCAAGGACCTTGGTCATCACACCCACCCATTACTCATCATTCTCATGAGCATCAACTTGCTTATACAGAGTAAATTGTTCTTTGTTATCGAGGGCTTGGCCCCAAGTCTTAGGTGAAGGTTATCTAGATTCTACCTCAGTTTTTTTGTTATTCCTCATTTCTCACAATGTCCTTGTACTCTGCTATGATTCCTACGCCATTTTTTACAAGTATTTGATAAAACAAGACACCTCTGAACCATTATTCAACACTACACACCTCTACCGGGTCACCATTGTTCAAATTCTTTAGTCCTCCTTACTAAACATAACTACAAGATTAAGGTGGCCTCCCCTTTTGCAGAATCTTCTCACTCAATGCTTTAAAATCTTGCAAAACCCATCAAATACTAGTCATATGTTCCTCTTATTCATCATTCCTCCATGAAATGTTTTTTTTTTCTTGTGGGGGTGCAATTAATCCTTAACCACATTTTTAAGGCCAATTCATGGAGTTTCAGATGCCACAATAAAACGCTCCAACCCAAATGAGGTCATGGATACAAAAGCTCAATCAACATGCAGTCTGGGAAAGTTTCTTGTGGGTTCTCTCTTTTGCACAAATTTCTCACTCAATGATTCCACTTGTTACAAAACCCATCTTCATTCTGATCAAATACTATTCATATGCTCATCCATGCAAAGAGAATTAAGCAACCATTCCTTGAAACGCAGTTAAAACAAATCAATGACTTGTATGATTGCATGATGAGTACAACAAATCAATCTCCAACCCTAGCAGTAAATTCTTGCCACTTTCAAGAAAATTCCCCACATGCAAATATCATGGAGAGACATGCAGTAAGTTAATCATATTACACTCGGGATGCTTAAATTGAGACTTAAATTTCCGAATTCCAATGTGTTGAAGGTTGGGTAGAGTTTCACATATCGAAGGTTTTGGTGGTAGGGAAAAAATTAGCATTGTAGGGTTTGATGTCAGAAACAAGAGTTGAATTATTGTCATTACACTGAAACACGACATTAGTGTCGTGCTAAATGATGAATCAAAGAGGGAAACCCCGGTCATGGTTTGTTTCAGGTAGAAGTAGTGTTTTTTTGGCATGACCAGGACTGCTTTGCACCTGATGAATCTGAAGAACATTGTCTCTAAGATCAAACGGTTGATCGGGGAGCAATTTTGTGATCTTGTAGTGCAGAGGGATTTGCAGAGCTTTTCGTTCATTGTCGATTAAGGGCCCAATCGGGGTGTGTGGATTCACGCACAATACCGTGGAGATAGTCGTGCCTTTAACACTACTCAAATTCTAGCAATGCGTTTGTCGAACCTTAAGAATTGAAAAGACAAATTTGAAAACAAAGGTTGTTGATTGTTGTATTGGGATACCAGTTTATTTCACAGATCTACAAAGAAGAGAATTTTTGGATGACGCTTCCATTGTGGGTCTAAATCCCCTCCGCTTGATACAAGAGAACACAACCATTGCCTTGGCTTACAACATTTACAAGACTGATTTTCCGAAAAATGATCCGTTGAATGTTGTGTTTGTCGATATCGGCCATGCTTGTATGTAGGTGTGTGTCGCTTCATTTAAAAAGGGACAGTTTAAGACTCTGGCTCATACTTTTGACAAATATATGGATGGGAGGGTTTTTTATGAGGCTTTGTTCAGGCATTTTGTTGAAAAATTCAAGGAGTAGTCTCAGATAGAAGTGCCATCTAATGTTCCAGCCAAAATCACAAGGAAGGTCATTGGTCATTTAATGTCATCAGGTCATCACGTCATCAAATCTTTACAGTGAATGACGACTAATATGTACAGTGTTGAGAACAAGAACTCCATAATAAATCACCTTCGGCGTAGTGAAATTCCATCTGTAATTTTTATTTATTTATTTATTTTATAACTTTCAAGATAACACATTTCACACTAGTGATCTTAATTTGTCTTTATATAGTTTTATTTTATAACCTTTATCTAACATTATAAAACTTATGAGTCTTGTTTATATTTTATAAATCATTTACATCTTACATTGTAGATACAAATTATGTAAGATACAAATTTTCAATATCACCCATGAGAAACACTAAAATTTTTTAAACTAGCTGGCTGTGTAAATGACACATTAAATGAAAAAGTAAAATTGTTATATAAAATTTGGAAATGAAACAATATGATAACAACAACACTTTTGACCAATTTTTAAATAAATTACATTTATTACATCATAAAAATACAAAGTAAATTAGTAGTTAAATTAATCTAAGCGACATGGAACACTAGCTATGCAACCTTGTTTATTTATTAGGATGATTATCTAAGTCCACTCATATTTATAAATAATAAATTAATATTGTGATTTTAAATGAAAGAGAACTTCAATATTGAATTGGAGTTATTTTTTGTAATTGAATAAATATTGTAATAAAAAATGTGAACATGAGAAGTTGTGAAAGTCATTTCATTGAACTCAAAATTGTATTAACATAATTTTATCATCAATCTAATTTTTCTGTTAAATTTGATGTTAAAAGTGTTATTGTTTATTCTTGAGATATTATGGATTTGTTGGATGTTAGAAAATTATATATTACAGAGCAATGGAACAAATAAAATATATATGCGGAAACACAAACACAAGAAACACATAAAACCAGAGAGACACAGATATACGTGGTTCACCCAGTTTGGGCTACGTCCACCCCGAAGAGCCAGTCCTTCCTTTCTATTATCCAGCAAAATGAAGAGACACAACCTACAACAGATCTGCTGTAATATCCTTTTCTCTCTCTCACAGTATCCCTATCCGTTTCTCGCTTTGATAATACACACATTACACAGTCACAATACAATACCCTCATAAAAAATGAGGGGTTGCCTTCTAGGGAAAAAAACCCTAAATCAAACATAACTTCTACCTGTTAGATCATCCACCTAATGAATGGCCCAGATTGACTAGAAATTACTATAATTTTACAAGGCAATTTTACATCTGCGCTACTAGGGGGGGGGGGCTCCATAAAGTCACAGTTGCCCCCCCTGGACCCCCCAGGCAGCGTACAATTATGGGCGTCGTTGCTGCCCCATTAAGAACAGGGGTCCAATGCTATGATACAAAATAAAGAAGATAATCAGGTTCCACACCCAACAATCTCCCACTTGGAGAATGATTGTAGCAACTCCACCACTACTTCATTTGCTGGACAATTACTCCACTTTGGACCTGGCTGTTTCTCATCTTCATCGTCATACTTGAAGACTAATTGAAACTGAGCATAATCTCAGTTTCTCCCTGGTTACAACTTTTGTTATCATATCTGTAGGATTCTGGCTAGTGTGTATTTTTTCCAGCTTCAACTGTCCATCTTCCAACACTAACCATATGAAATGGTACTTGAGATGTATGTGTTTAGTCTTGGAATGAAATGCTGAGTTCTTTGCAAGATGAATGGAACTTTAGCTATCACTGTATAACGTGCCCATATCATGCTTCTTTCCCAATTCATCCATAAACCTTTGTAACCAAATCATTTATTTACTAGCCTCTGTAGCAGCAACATACTCTGCTTTTGTTGTTGAAAGTGCAACAACACTTTGGATTTTTGAAACCCAACTGATAATTGTTACACCTACAGTAAATACATACCCTGTAGTGCTCCTCCTGCTATCTCTATCACCTGCCATATCTGCATCAACATATCCATGTAGAGCAATGTTTGAACCACCAAAGCATAATGCTTGATTTGTCGTACCTCTCAAATATCTGAGAATCCATTTCACTACCATCCAATGTTCTTTTCCTGGATTGTTCATGTACCTGCTTACAACTTCCACTGCATGTGAAATATTAGGTCTTGTGCAAACCATTGCATACATTAATCTTCCAATTGTTGATGCATATGGAACTTTAGACATATAATCCATTTATTCTTGGGTCTTGGGGCATATCTCCTTACTAAGTTTTAAATGGCTAGAAAAAGGTGTACTAACTGGTTTTGCATTCTGCGTATTAAATATTTTCAACACCTTTTGTATGTACTCATTCTGGGACAATGGTAATTTGTGATTTTTCCTGTTTCTAGTTATTCTCATACCAAGGATTTGTTTTGCAACTCCCAAATCCTTCATTGCAAATGAATTTGCCAATTTTCTTTTGAGCACATTTATTTCCTGCATGTTAGACCCTGCAAAAAGCATATCATCTACATACAATAACAATATAATATAGCTGCCTTCATTTTTCTTTTTCAAATAAACACAATGATTAGAGTGACATCTATTATAACCTTGTTCAGACATAAACCTGTCAAATTTTAGATACCACTGCCTTGGAGCCTATTTTAATCCATACAAGCTCTTCTTTAACCTGCACACTAATTTTTCTTTCCCTTTGACCTCATATCCTTCTGGTTGCTACATGTAGATCTCTTCCTCCAAATCTCCATGGAGAATTGTTGTCTTTACATCTAACTGTTCAAGATGTAAATCTTTCGCTGCTTCAAGAATTAAAATAGTTCTGATTGAAGTCATCTTAATAACATGAGAAAATATTTCATCAAAATCAATACCCTTCTTCTGTGCAAACCCCTTCACCACAAGTCTAGCTTTGTACCTCTGTTTTCCTCCATCTTCTTCTTTCAGCTTGTAAACCCATTTATTCTGCAATGTTGTTTTTCATGTAGGCAACCTGAATGAGTCCCAAATATGGTTATGTATTAAGGAGTCCATCTCTTCTTTCATGGCTAGCTCCCACTTCTTCCTAGTTTCAACCTGCATTGCTTCTTCATAACATCCAAGTTCACCAGAATCAGTCAACAATAAATAATATAATGAAGGAGAGTATCGTTCAGGGGGTCTACTTATCCTGGTAGATCTTGTAACACCACTTTCAGGTGTTTGAGGTGCATGTTGCTATTGTGGTGGTTGCTATTGTTGTGGTTGTTGATTATTATTATTTTCAGGTACCTTTACTTTTTCTGTGATCTCATCAAGAACTGTGTATTCTTTGTTTTCTTTTTCCTGCAACTGATTCTTATACAAGACCTTTTCAGTGAATATTACATCTTTGCTCCTAATGATTTTGTGATTTCATAATCATTTAAGCGATAACCAAAATCATTAACACCATATCCAATAAAGGTACATTTCTTTGATTTTGCCTCAAGATTTGTTCTATTTTCTTTATTAATATCGAAAAAGGCCTCACAACCAAAAGGCTTTAAAAAATAGTAGTTTAGCTTTTTACCTTTCCATGCCTCCTCTGGAATACCACCATCTAAGGAACTTGAAGGCCCTCTGTTTATTAGATATTCAACAATATCTATAGCATCTGTCCAAAAGTGTAAAGGCAATCCTGCATGCAATCTCATGCACCTTTCACGATCCATGATCGTTTTGTTCATCCTTTCTGACACACCATTTTCTTGCGGTGTTCTTGGAACTATCTTCTCTCTACGAATTCCATGCTCTAAACAATACCTATCAAACTCTTTGCTGCAATATTCACCTCCATTGTCTGATCTGAGACACTTCAACTTCTTTCCTGTCTCAATCTCAACCAAATCTTTCCATTTCTTGAAAGTATCAAATACATCAGATTTATTATGAATACAATAAATCCAAGTTTTTCTAGTTGCATCATCAATAAAAGTAACATAATAATGAGAGCCACCGAGAGATGATACCTGAGCAGGTCCCCATACATCTGTATGCACAAGCTCTAATTTTTTGCTCTTCTTTTCTTTCCCAACTCTGGAAATTTGACTCTCTTCTGTTTTCCATAAATGCAATTCTCACAGAAATCCAAATAAATATTCTTCAAATCCGGCAACAAATTTCTTGAGTGAAGAATCTTCATCCCCTTCTCACTCATTTGTCCGAGCCTATGATGCCATAATGCTGCATCTTCTCCTTTGGAAGTTAAAGCATTAACAGCGTTAGAAATACCATTGCATAAATACAATGTACCAACCTTTTCTCCTTTTTCTATTACCAGGGCTCCTTTGGTGACCTTCCAAGTTTTATCTGTGAAAGTTGTCACACAACCTTTACCGCCTAACTGCCCTGTTGAAATCATATTTTTCTTCAGATCTGGAACATGCCTTAACTCCTTTAATAACCATTGGTTTCCATTCCGCTGTTTTACAAGAACTTTACCCATTCCAACAATTTTACACGGTTTATCATCACCCAAACGAACTTGTCCAAAATCTCCTTGAACATAGTCATGAAAATATTTCTTATCAGGTGTGGCATGGAATGAGGCCCTTGAATCTACCACCCAGGAATCAGTAACATTTTCTAAAGAAAGAATCAAAGCATATTGTAATACATCACCTGTCACATTTTCTTCATGCTTGTATTCTTCATGTGCATCTCCTTCTTTTCCCTTTCGAGTTCTACAGTATTTCTTTAGGTGTCCTTTCTTTCCGAATTTCCAACACACTATCCTCAATCTGGACTTGGACCTACCTTTCCTTGATTTACTGCGATATGTTGAGCTCTTTCCTCTTTCCATTTTTCTTCCCCTAGGCTATGCACTCAAAGAATTACCTGATGTCTCACCGAAGCTTTTCCATCGCATTTCCTCGCTAAGGATAGCACTAACAACATCATCAAAATTTAAAGTACTAGATCCAGAGACATAGTTACTAATGGCCATAACTAAACCATTCCAACTTTATGGCAATGAGCACAAAAATAACAGAGCCCTAAATTCATCATCAAAGTTTAACCCTACAGAACTTAACTGACTGGTAACTGTACTAAAATCATTTAAATGGTCTGCAACATATCCACCTTCCGACATCTTCATATTAAATAAAAGTTTCATAAGAAATACCTTGTTTGAGGTCGAGGGTTTTTCATATAGTTTCGCTAATGCCTTAATCAAACCCTTTGTTGTTGTTTCCTTTGAAATATTGAAGGCTACCGACACCGTGAGGCACAACCGTACTGTTCCGAGTGCCTTTCTATCGAGAATCTCCCATTCTGCGTCTGTCATAGTCGTTGGCTTCTTTGTTTTTCTGCTCAATGGTAGGTACAGATCTTTCTGATACAGATAATATTCCATCTGCATCTTCCAAAGCGGGAAGTTTTGGTCATTAAATTTCTCAACCCTAAACTTACCATCTTCCGCCATTGCTCCCACTCGAACCAGAAACCCTTCTTTCTTGCGAGTTTATCAGCCAAATATACTTTTGGCTTTGATACCAGTTGTTAGAAAATTATATATTATAGAGCAATGGAACATATAAAATATATATGTGGAAACACAAACACAAGAAACACTAGAGGGACACAGATATGTGTGGTTCACCTAGTTTGGGCTTGTCCACCCTGAACGACCAGTCCTTCCTTTCTATTATCCAACAAAATGAAGAGACACAACCTATAGCAGATCCGCTGTAATATCCTTTTCTCTCTCTCATAGTCTCCCTATCTGTTTCTCTCTCTGAGAATACACATACATTACAGAGCCACAATACAATACCATCATACAAAATGAGGGGTTTCCTTCTAGGGAAAAAAACCCTAAATCAAACATAACATCTACCGTTAGATCATCTGCCTAATGAACGACTCGGATTGACTAGAAATTACTATACTTTTACAAGGCAATTTTACATCTATTTTTAGCTTTGGGGGCGCTACCCTCGAAACCCCCTGCCCCCCCTGGACCCCCAGGCAGCATACAATTACGAGCAGCGTTGCCGCCCCGTTAAGAACAAGGGTCCAATGTTGTGATACAAAATAAAGAATATAATCAAGCCCCACACCCAACATTGGATTGTTAAACAAATTCTATTGTTTTATTTGGAAAAAACATTGGAAGACTCTTTTTGTGTAGATGTAATGAGAAGAACAATATCAACTAGGGCTAAGAACACCATAGATGTTTGTGGCCAAAAAAGTGGTGAAGGGATTTGTAGTAACTATGTTGAACATAAGAAAGATTATCTTCCCATGTACATTGATGGTTGGAGGTTGTACATTCTAAGGATATGCCCAAATATCTTGTATACTACCTCTATTTATCCATCAATTTAAGATGGAAGACAATCGATTTGGTCATCTTGGTGTTCAATATTAATCACAAAATAGACCAAAAAGTAATCAAAAGCTATTATCCTTATTTGAAATAATGGTTCGTGGTAGCTCAAAATGAACCTAAACATGCTTGAAGAAGAGCTTAACAATTTCTTTGATTCTAATGTGACACTCTTCTTATAGGGTATCAAATGGCCATATTAGAAAATCAATCAACAACCACAAACATAGTTGGTAACATGCTTGGTTAACATATCATCCATGGAGATTGCTTCCTAGGTTCTATTTGAGGTAGGTAGAGGGGTGTACAACCTTAACTTAATGGTAGGTTTGGTAATGCACTATCTAATATACTTGTTAACATATTATTGGAGATTTGGATTATATAAGTACTTTTGTCTCACTAACACTGACCTGTCCAAATTGAAGTGCCCTACCACTTAATTATAATGTGCCTCCAAAATCAGTGTGACACTCACATGAAGGAACACAAACATGACCTAGATGGCATAACATTGCATCATCAATGTGAAAGTTTGAAACTTGTTTAACTACAACCAACGTACAACAAGCAGAAACAAATTCATGGTAATTATCATAAAATTAAGACCATATAGAAGTATCATGTCCATAGGAGTTAAGCACCATGATTAGAACCACAATGGAAGGTTGATTGAGACAACTTGCAATGTGGATTATGATGTCATTCAATGGAATTAATATTCAAGTGGCATTACTACAAATATGTGGACCACTTATGATGAAAATCATTACGTAAGTTTCCTTGTGTCTACATGAATTGCAAGACCTTGTGATCAATGTGGATGATCCTTTCCTTTCCCAAAATATAATACTTCCATTTCCAACATGCTTGCATAATAGAGTACATCTCCTTATAAAAAATTGAGTAATGAAAATACTTGTCAAAGAGTGTCCCATTATAATAGGCCATTTCATGTACATGATGAATCAACACTACATTGATAGAATAATCTAAAGAACTTGAGTCTCAACCTAAAGGGTTATTACAATTCTCACAAAATGAGGACCAATGTCGAACTTATGCAAAGTTTTAGATCCTTAAATGAATTTTCTTGTGTCTCAGCCCACATAAACGTGCCTTTGGCTCCACCCCAGGTCACGTAACCTAAAGGCCAAGCAATATGAGATCACTTTAGTAAGAAACTACAATAGAAGTTAGCGAGCATGAAAAACTATGGAGGTCTATTAGTATATTAAAGGCCAATAAATCATGAATGACTTGAAGCTTGGATAGATCTACATGCACACCATAGTCATCCCTAATGTATCCTAGATACACAATTCTCTACATGTGGAATGAGTACTTCTCGAAATTGGCATATAACTTGTGTTTTCATAGGGTGAGCCAAAACTTGTTGAATGTGGTGCAAATTATCACTCCAAGTTTTAATGAAGATAAGGATATCTTACATAGATGACCAATGGTCACAAGAAATTAAAGTTTCTATATTCATTGTGATTATATTTGAACTTTTTGTATTATGAATTATGGAATGAAGAGCCAAGGCACACACTCCATATCTTGTTTTTTTGGTTTTAAAGAAAGAGTAATCACCAAACATTAGAAATGAGAACTTAATTGGTTTTCATAGTGATGTGCGGATAATTTACTTTTGCATTTAGTAATTATTCAATGATATAACCATACACCTCTAGTTGAAAATATGATTAATGGTCACTTTAGGCCAATTGATTAGGATATGAGGAAATCAATTAGGAATGGTTATCAGATCACTATCTAAAGGTGGTGGCATAAAAAAATAGTGGTTGTGATTCACGTGCTTTTTTTATTTGTTACTTTAACCTATCCTTTTCAATCCTCATCTCATTAGTTTGTAGGTCTTTCCAAAGTGCTAAGATAGATATGTTGGCGCCAACTCCAATAGTAGAGAACTATTTGGAATAAGGAATTGTCTATTTTCACCTTCTTTTAATGTGCTCTTCAATCTAGTGATCATGTCATTGTTTCTCGCATTTCTATGGTACATCGACACTAGAGAGGTCAATGGATTGACTAATCATGGTGTTATTTTTTTCCTAATGGTGTTGTTCTTGATATTCCATTGATTATACATGGTGGAGAAGAAAAATTTTCTTGGAAAATCAACTTCTTTGTGACTACCTTTTTTTCATGTTCTTTCAATCTCATGATCGTGTTGTTTCCTGACCTGCAAATTAACACTAGAGGGATTAACGAATTGGTTAAACATGGTGTTAATTTTATGCTTAATGGTTTTCCTTTTGATAGTCCACATGTCCACCTACTACTTGTGGTGGAGAAGCCAATGTTTCATTTTTCTCATTAGAAGCCCCAAACCAGCTGTGGTCATTTTTTGTTTTTAACTTAACTAAAATTTTAAAAGCACAATTGTTGATGGTTTTCTATGGGAACCATATGTTATCACTCAGAAAAATCCTCTTGGTTGTGAAAGATAAGTTCCTAAGGTAACCTTTTCAAACTAGGCTTGTATATTGAAAGTTATCCCCTTCAATCTAGAGAGCGCTCTCTGAGATAGTTTAATCACTAAATTTTTAGCAACTAACTGTGTCTCCAAATAGTGGCTAGACCTTCAACAAGGTCATATAAAAATATGGTTTGGTTGGGTAGGGTTGCAGAAGTCTCAAATATTGGTTGATGGAGTCCAATATGAGTGCTTATAAAGATTACCAGTGACTGATAAAATGCTCGAAGAAATAGAGGTAAGGTAAATGATTTCTATCTGTGAATATTATTGTTGCAGTGTGAAAATGGAAAAAGGATTAACATTCCATCACATTTGAAGCATATGACAGTGGATGAATTTCAAATGTGACTTTAGAGGGAAGTTGTGAGTATTTAAATTTATGAAATGGAGCATATAACAAAAGATGAGTTCCACAACATCTACTTTCATTTTAAATACTAAGAATATTTACACATAAATTAACAACCAAGCAAGGAATCACATACACATAAGAAATGGGAAAAATTTAAAAAAATAATCGTCATGAATCTCTGGTATGAAATAAATTTTTAATTCCTCACTTGATATAATTAATACTCAGAAAAGATTACAAAATAAAGTAATAGTTTCTTGTCCAAAACTTGAAAATCCAACCTTTTTTCCTCCTTTTTAATGTATTATATAGGGAAAATACATAAAATATAATATCCACAAAGGCTGGTAGCAAAAATTGTAAAATATTTACAATACATAAGAGTTTAATTAACAAAACACAATCAAAATCCTATATTTCTAGCTATTCATATCTCTATTTGCAATCTAAACATTGGTCAAAGCATATAATAGTTGTTATATGCATATTCCTCTTCTATTCATCCAGGAAAAGGATGAGCCATAGCTGAAGTATAGGCCTGAAGCTAATCACACCATTGTAGGCTTCATATCTGTAACTGCAACTCTTATTTCTTCTTGGTAGAAAAATTGATACATGAACCTATAAAATCTATTGAAACTGTGCAACTTCCCTGTGTAATTTCTTGCTTCTTTTAAGGCTCTTTTTCCTTGTGTTGAATTTTATTCTCTGCACTCCCTTAGCCACACAACTCTTCAACATATTACCATAAAATATCAACAATTAAATGACTATAAAAAAATATTAAAATGGAGCAGGCCAAAATGTTGAAGTAGAATTAGGGTTTTTTCAACAAAAATAGGGGTTTGATTATTTCTCTGCTCGTGAGATAAAATGATCATTCTTCCATATCTCCTGTAGCCTGAGAAAGGAGGTTTAACTTGTCTTCTCTCCTTGTCATCCTTCTGGTACCTTTCTGTATGGTTTTTCTAGCTTTTAATTTTTTTTTCCCTTTTCTGCCTGCATAATTTTTTTTCCTCTATTTGTTGGCCTTCTTTCTGCTCTTTGAAACCTTTACAATTTCTTCATCTTCATCAATAATCACCACCTCCTTCATTTTAGGGTTGATATTTTCCTTAAAACTCAGTCGTAGTTTTTTTTAGGATGAGTATGGGGTTTTCTATTGTAAACCCTAGGCTCTGCTTCTATTTCTTAAGCTAGGGTTTTGACAAAAAATTTAGTTTACCTCTCCTTTTCCTTCTAGGTGTAGGATTTATCATATTTCTTTGTCTTAGTTGTTCCACCTGCTTTTTCAACTCATGAGAATATAATATCTTTATCACGCCATGATGACAAATGTCATGAGGTGAAAGCTCAGGTCTGGTTCTAGCTTTGGTAAACATTTTCAACAAAATTTTATGAAGAAAACAGGGCAAATTCATTTTACTAAAACCTGCTAGATGACAAAAAAACCTCATGTGATACAAATATAGTTTAGAATGCATGCCTTCAGAGGTGAACGAGAGTTGCACAGTCCTGAGAGCGGTAAACTATTCAGGCTTCAACATGTTCTGGGGGACTCCTGCATCGCAGTCTTGGTTTTGAAATTCCTTCAAGAAAAAATTTAGGTCCACGTTCTGTAATCTCTGTTTTTCAAACCATCTTTCACCTTCTATAGGAAAACCGAGGGGCGAGGGCTTGGTGGTTGGAACCTTAGTGGTTGCAATCCTCATTTTTTTGTTGCCAAGTCTTGGATCTTTGCCATCCTGATGATTTTTCCACCATAGCCACCACTGTACATTGCCACTGATGGGTTTATTCACCTCCCTAGAGTCAAATTCATTGTTAAAAAAATATTTTAGGTGGGATTACAAGAAGAAGGCTCGAAACACCCTTAGTATATAATGTCTAGAAGTGATACCCTCTCATTTATTAATAATGTGGTATTGTAATTTTGAATGCAATTATGATTTGGGAGAAAAATATTCCAATATTAATGATTAGGAGATCAAGTCTCTTGTAGAAAAATGCTCAAAAATGAAGTTTCTCAGAATTGGTCTAAACTAGATCAACTGGAAAGAGCTTGGAAAAACGATCCTGTAGACGCAAACGGCACTGAAAACCGACGTTGTATGAGGAAGATATTCAGCTTTGAAGTTTGCCAATTTCAGTAAAAGGAAGGCCAAAAATTTGACTTTATAAAAAAATATTTTTATTAAAAAAATAATATTCCGTAGAATATTCTGGAAATATTCCATGGAATATTCTACAGAATATTTTGTGAAATATTCCATAGGCAACCAATGAACAGGCGCCACGTGGCCAGCCTGGAGGCCGCCACGTGGCATGGAATATTCCACAGAATATTCTGCAGAATATTCCATAGGCAACCAATGAATAGGCACCACGTGGCCAGCCCGGAGGCCGCCACGTGGCCCCAAGGTCAAATGGAAATGGCGTTTTAAATTTTTTTTTGGACGCGGCAAGATTCGAACCAGGGTTGGGGCAGAGCAAATCGAACGACCCAACCATTGGGCCACGGGTATGGCTTGTTAAACCTTTGGCACGAATATATATTTAAATGTTGAATTGATATGGGCGCATTTTTGGAGGGACGTGGTCCCGTGGACACGCGCCTGGGGCGGACTTACAAGGTTTAAAAACCTTGTAAAACGCCGAAATTAACGTAAGTTGGTTCAACGGAATGCCGGAGGTTGCGGTCCTATGGGCCTAGCCCTGACATCTTGGCAGAATTTTGGTGGCCTCTGCCTATTTAGGTGCTGACCCCTAATTTATCGGAGCTATCTGGAGTTCCACCATATTTGGTGGAGCTTTTCTAGCCCTAACTGGGCAAAACTTCAATTAGCCATAACTTTGGCTAGGGAAGTCCATTTGGGACGATTTTGTTTTTGATTTTGGGGTATTGAAGCATTCTGGAGTTGTTGGGACAGGTTGTAGAGCCATCAAGGTACTCTATCAGTGATTTTACTAGCGATTTTGGTTGTGGAGCCACCAGGGCCTAATGAAGATCAGCTGTGTTGGACTATACTTATCCATTGGAGGTGAGTGAATAGTTGATTTATACTGATTTCAGTCCCGTGTTTCTGAATTTTCAGCTTATTTTTCCTTTTGAGGCTTTCTACATAGTGTAATTCATATTTTGAGCATTAATGAAAAAGGGAAAAGCCTAATTAGAGGCTTTTGAACCCAACAGAGGTAGCCCAACAGAGGGGTGAACTACTTAAACAAATTCTTACTGTTATGCTATACATTTTTGATGTTATATTTCAGATTTTGCTACATTAAATAGTAACTTTTCATAAGTACACTTTTCCCAAGCAGACTTATACAGTGAACAAAACTCATTAGTTCAACTTCAAACCACATTACTTCATTTGTAGAATACTTGAACTTCCTTATTCACGCATAAAATTTTGATTAATGAATACTTTGCACATAAAAAAATACTTTCATTGATCGGATCTATTTCAATGTTTACATTTTATTTCTTTAGGCAGAGCCAGTTTGTGGGCCAGAAGCTTCTGGTTTCATCCTTTCTAGTAAAGGTGAAATAACCAGTAAAAGCCCCCTACTGTCAATCTCTGTATGAGAAATACTTTGTTCTCACAATTTCAGATCAATTAATCTTCAGGATAGATATTTCTATTTGGAAAATAAAAATATAGAATTATTATTATTTTAATTTAGATGATAAGATAAATTTCTTATTTATATTTTATATATATTTTACATTTCTACATCTAAAAATAATTTCATTTCTAATATTATTTAAATATTTATAATACATATAGATATATTCACGTGTATGGAATTTTTATTTGACACACACACCAAAGAAAATATTTGGGCCTTGAGCACTGACTAGGGAAAGAAATCAACTCAACTCAATCTTGTCCTCGTCTCAACCTATTTCTTTTGAGACATTATAGAAAAATATGTTTTATGCTTCATAAAGACTTGGTTACAACTACCGTTGTTAGGGTTTGAAAAAAATAACAAAATAAAATAAGGACATTGATATTGCTATTCAATTCCTATCTCAATAGTTATGGAAGACATAATATTTTGAGTAAAATTTGAAGAGTGCCAATAATTAAGTTTGATTGGAACTATATGAATGAAATATTTAATTCCTATGAAACTCCTAACAATGTTTCCATAAGAAAATTTTCATTGTTTACAAGGGAAAATATAAGTTATTATGGATCACAAGTTGATTAAGATTAAGTGGAAAATGAAATAAATATACAAATATAGATAAAATCACACAAAGTTATTGTAGAAAGCATAATAATATAGTGAAAACTAAATTCGAGTAATGAATGAAATGAAAAACACTACAATATACCAACCAATACAAAATCACCAAAGTGGTGGTAGCTTATCTCTAAAGAGAGATGTGTTAAGTATGCTCCTTTGCAACAAGAATATTACAAGAGCCTAAAATTCCTTTTAACATAAAGTATAAAAGTATAAGAGGAAAAAACCCTAAATATCCAAACCCTTAACCCTAGGAGATGAGGTGGCGAAATAAATGCAGACCCCAAGGATCCTAATCGATATGTCAACTTCCTAGGGCTACAAATTTCACAAATGCCATTTGGAGTTTTTCTTATACTTTTACAAAGCTTATCCCATGCTCCATGTATTTGAAAAGGCTTGTAAAACCATGTCAACTATACAAAATGCACAAGAAGTGTTCAAAAAATGCACTTTAAGTACAAGGCTTGTAAGGCTATCACAAAACTACCAAGATGCATAACCATTCCAAGTTAATGGAAGAGGTTTGGGACCATCGATATGAAGTTAGATTAGTCGTTTCTCCTTAGGAAGCAATGGTCCCCATTATATCAAGCTCCTCAACCACAAGGGGAAATTTCTACTAAATCTTCCACCCATTGAGCCACATGTTGATTTTTGTAGCTTGGGAGGTACTCCAAGCCTTGAGGATCGAGGGTTTGGAGGAAGGAGCTCCATAAGCGACCGTGTGGGCTTGAAACCCAAGCTGGGGGTTTTCAACCCCTTATGATTTAGGCCAAAACCATGGGTACACTTTGAAATTTTATGGGTGAAGATGATAGAGGATGTCGAGACGATTCTAACGCATTGAAAATCATTGAATTTTGTGTTGTCAAAATGAAGTTATGATTTATTGAAGATATGTGTGGGCATGGTGGCACACATTGTAGGTCGACGTAGCTATTAGGAGACCTAATGAAAATTGTCAAGCCCTGTTGAGATTCAAAAAGAAATTTCATCACCCATGCCTGGTGTGGGACCAGGAGGTCCAAGCAGCACCTACACTAGGGTGGGACCATAGGGCTAAATTTTGTGCATGTCTATTTTAGTTATCTCTTAATTAAGATGGACAATAAAATGTAACCTAATCTCAAAATAAATTGTAATAGTTACTGAGTGTGATAAACTTAGTTATCTCATGAGTTTCGAGTTAGAGGTAGTTGGTGAGGCATGCAGAGTAATTCTAGTTGTACGAAGTTCAGTGGTGCATTAGTTAATGTAGGTTGTAATCAGTTTAACTCAGTTAAGTGAGTTAAACTCAGTTGTGATAGTTGTAACTGCTAGATACACTAGTGAGAGATCAAGTGAATTAATTATTAATTAATTCACAATCAATGATCTCACATGAAACTAAGGATTTACTATTATTAGTTGCATGCATGTCAGATCTAGTGGAGACCCAATTGAGATCTAGGTGAAAGGGAAGTTGACTATCAATTATAGGATTATTGGGTTACACACATGCAACCAAACAACCATTGGAGTGCCCATGATACTTGCACAATCAAGGAAGGCAAAAATTACTAAATAATAGGGATTTCATTCACCAGGGATCGCGCAACCAAGGTAGGATATCTGGAGGCAGTAAATTGGCTAAGTATTGGTTAGTTTTATCTGGGACAATGTGAGACAATTAGCTGAGTACAAGAGGGCTCTTGTGAGAAGAGTTGTATGTAATTGTTTCATGATTCCATGTTGAATATACAATAGAAGATAGCGGGGTTTTGAGCAACAAGCTTTCCCTGAGAAATTATCTGTGTTGTGGCTTGATTGATTCTTCTTTGCTTCATGTGATTGGCAATTGTGTTTTTAATTCCGTAATTGACTTGTAGAAGCGATTCAATATTTAACTTTAGTATATTGTTAGATCAGATTGAATCCATGATATACATGATTTTTGTATAATTTCTACATGGTATCAGAGCATAGGAAATCACAATAGTGAAGTAAGAGCTGAGTTTATAATTGGATATAATTCGAATTTGCAAAATAATTTCTTGGTGCTACAACAAAACAATGACCGAAATGGATTTCAATGGCTTGAGGTTGGAGCATGCACTCAAGGGAAACTCAAACTATATTGCTTGGAAGGACAGGATGGAGGTAGTACTTGAAGAAAATGGCTTGAAGGAATTCATTGACAATGATGTTCCTAAACCCATTGTGAAAGATGCTGCAAATATTGATGCATGGAAAAATAAAGTGGCAAAGGCGAGGAGGATCCTATTGGAGGGAGTACGAGACCACATTGTCTCAAGCCTCCATGGGAAAGCCACACCATATGCAATGTGGAAGGATTTGATGGATCTATTTCAGAGCAGCAACGGCCATAGGAAATTGGCACTTAAAGTTAAACTTAGGAAGATCAAGATGGAGAAGGGTGACTCCATGCCAAAATATTTAACAAATTTTGTTCAATTTCGGGATGAATTGGGGAGCGTTGGCATAACTATTGCTGAAAATGATTTGGTGAGCTTGGCTCTCCTAGGAATTCCCAAGAGTTGGCACAGTTATCAAGATTCTGTCAATGGAAGGGAAAATTTTCCAGATTGGGAACGAATATGGTCGGATTTGGAGCAGGAGGAGTTCAGACGAAACAACAGAGATGGATATTCATCTAAGAATGAATATGAAGAATATTTTTCTTTGGCTGCCAAGGTGAAGAAATGGAAGGGGAAGAAATTCCATTCCAAATCCGAGTCTAAAGATGGAAAGAAGCGGGACATGTCCAGGGTGAAGTGTTTTCCCTGTCAAGAGCATGGGCATTATGCTACTAAATGTCCACAAAAGAAGAATAAGAAGAAGGCTGGAGGATCTGCAGTTGGTGAGGCTTTGGCCTCGCAATTTGAACCTGAATTCTCATTGATCGCATGCATGGTGTCAAGTGCACTAGGATCTATGTGGTATTTGGATAGTGGTGCTTCCTTTCACCTGTCGGGAGATAAGGAACTTTTCAGTAGCTTGGAGGAGAAATATCTCCAGATGCATATTGAAATGGGTGATGAAGGGAGGTACAGTGCTACCGAGATTGGTACCATTACCTTCCAGAGGCAGTTAGGTAAACCCTTTCAATTAAAATATGTAATGAATGTACCAGGTTTGAAGAAAAGTTTAGTCTCAGTTGCAATGTTGGAGGATAGAGGCTATGATGTTGTTTTTAGTGAAGGAAAAGCTTTTCTGCGACACAAAACAATAGGACAAGCCAAGAAGATAGGGATTCAAGTTAAGAATCTCTACAAGCTGGGTATAGATGGATGCACAACATTGATGGACAAGGCGGACAAAGTGGTGAGCCGGGATGAGGGAGAATTATGGAACAGGAGATTGGGCCATCTTCACCATGGAGCCTTGAAATGCATGCAACGAATTTCTACTGGTCTTCCCAAGGGTACACTTGCACAGTCATACACATGCAAGGGATGTACCATGGGAAAATATGTAAAGGCCACCTTTCATGAGAAGGAGAACTGAGCTTCGGGGATCCTTGAGAGAGTTCACACAGACGTGTGTGGACCATTCTCTGTTGCTTTGACAACAAAACATAAGTATTATGTGATATTTGTTGATGAATTTTCTCATAAGTGCTGGATCTTCTTCATGTAGAATAAAGATCAGACATTCTCAAAGTTTATTGAGTTTAAATCACCGGTGGAGAAATACATAGGGAAGGAAGTAAAGGCTCTCAGGAGTGATCATGGTAGAGAATATATCTCTAAATAATTCAAGAAATTCTGTAGCAAAGAAGGAATTCGAAGAGAAATGATAGCGCCTCATAACACACAAAAAAATGGGGCCGCTAAATGAAAGAACAGAATGATTGTGGGTGCAACAAGAGTGATGTTACATGGTCAAGGCCTACTGATGCATCTATGGGCGGAAATATGCAACACTACGGTATTTGTGCAGAACCATTGTCCTCATAGGATACTTGGCATGAGTACACTTGAAGAGGCTTTCACTGGTAAGAAACCTGATGTTTCATACTTTAAGATTTTTGGCTCATTTTTTTATGTGCATGTGACCAAAGACGCCAGGAAGATACTGGAACTGACAGCTGAGATCAGGACTTTTGTGTGGTAAATTGAAATGCCACATAGCTATCGAGTGTATTTTCCAAACAACAGAATGATTGTTGTGCGATGGGATATAAAATTTTATGATGAGAAATCCATGTGGTTGTCCCTTGAGAGGGAGCTGGACTTGCATGTAGAGGATGAACTCTTTGTTCCCAAGGATGAGCCTCAATATGTGAAGCAGCCACATCAGGAGGATCATGGAGTGGTAGAAAACAATCATGTAGAGCCATCCATCATAAATGGCATAAGGCACACCACATAAGCTGATAGATTAAGACTTGATGCTGCAGAGAATGTAGGAGCCCCTACTTCATAGCGCAGATAGAGACAGTCTCCAGAAATGTTCACTGGATACATGGCTCTTATGAGAAAATGTGTTGTGACTGAACCATCTTCCTTTCAGGAGGTAGTGTAGCAACCAACTTGGGTTGATGCAATGGTGGATGAGTATGACTCCATTGTCAATAACAATGCATGGGAGATTTTCCCAAGACCAATCGACAAATCAGTGGTTGGATCTAAATGGATCTACAAGGTAAAGCAAGCTATTGATGGGAGTGTGGAGAAATACAAGGCCAGATTTGTGGCCCGAGGGTTTTCACAGATCGAGGGGATCGATTATGATGAGAATTTTGCACATGTTTCAAGGTACTCTTCCATTAGATCCATCCTTACATTCTCAACACAGATGGGCTAGCGCAATCATCAGGTGGATGTGAAAAATGCATTTCTCAATGGAGTGATTGAGGAAGAAGTGTACATAGAGAAGACTGAAGGTTTCAAGATATTCAACCGTGAGTCGCATGTAGGTTGACTCAAGAGAGTACTTTATGGGCTGAAGCAAGCACCTCGTGATTGGTACACTCGGATAGACAACTATTTCACCAGATTGGGCTTCAAAAATAGTGAAGCTGATGCAAACCTGTACCAAATTGTGGTTGAGGGTAAGCTATTGATTATTGTTCTTTATGTTGATGATCTAATTTTGACTAATGATGAGCAACTGATACACTCATGCAAGGAGGATCTTGCAAGGGAGTTCAAAATGAAGGACATGGGACTCCTTAATTATTTCCTTGGTTTGGAAATATGACAGTGGGATGGTGAAATTTTTGTTTCTCAGGGCAAGTACGCCAAAGAGATACTAGGTAAGTTTCACAATGAGAGCTGCAAACCCATGGATGCTCCTCTTCTAGGAAATTGGAGGAAAGAGGATGCTACTTCTAGAGAGGTAGTGGATGCTACTATCTATAGGAAGTTAGTTGGTTCACTGATGTATCTAGTGAACAACAGACCAGACATTTGCTACGCAGTTAACCAGTTGAGTCAAGCTATGGTTAAGCCTACCAAGCTCTTTTGGAAGGCGGGGAAGCATGTATTGAGATACCTAAGGGTCACATCAGAGAATGGTCTATGGTACAGACAGATAGAGGGAGTGAATCTTCAAGGCTTCACGGATGCAGATTAGGCAGACATTCCATCAGACAAAAAGAACACATGAGGAGGGATCTTCAGCATATGATCGAAAATTTTTCTTGGTACAACAGAAATTAGTGATCTGTGGCACTCAGTTCAGCGGAAGTAGATTACATGGTAAGAATTCAAGCTGCATTTGAGGCTATCTGGATGAGAAAGATCTTGGTTGGTTTATTTGGTTCTCAGATGTATCTGATAGTGATACATTGTGATAATCAGAGTTGCATTAAACTCTCGATTAATCCTGTGTTTCATGATAGGTACAAGCACATAGATATCCGATACCATCATCTTAGAGATTGTGTGCCGAGGAGAATAATTTTGCTTTAGTACATTCCCACAGAAGATCAGGATGCAGATATTTTGACGAAGGTGCTCACTAGGAGCAAATTCGAATACCATAGAGGTAGGATCGGAGTGAAGGATAATCCCTTTCTTGTTGAGAGGGAGTGTTGAGATTCAACAAGAAATTTCAGCACCCATTTCTAGTGTGGGACCAGGAGGTCCAAGCAGCACCTACACTAGGGTGGGACCACATGGCTAAATTTGGTGCATGTCTATTTTAGTTATCCCTTAATTAAGATGGACAATAAATTGTAATCTTATCTCAAAATAACTTGTAATAGTTAACTGAGTGTGATAAAATCAGCTAGCTCATGAATTTCAAGTTAGAGGTAGTTGGTGAGGCATGCAGAGTAATTCTAGTTGTAACAGAGTTCGAAGTGTAGTGGTGCATTAGTTAATGCAGGTTGTAATCAATTTGACTCAGTTAAGTGATTTAAACTCAGTTATGCTAGTTGTAATTGTTAGATACACTAGTGAGAGATCAAGTGAATTAATTATTAATTAATTCATAGTCAGTGATCTCACATGCAACTAAGGATTTACTATTATTAGCTACATGCATGTTAGATCCAGTGGAGACCCAGTTGAGATCTAGGTGAAAGGGAAGTTGAATATTAGTTGTAGGATTATTGGGTTGCACCCATGCAACCAAACACCCATTGGAGTTCCCATGATACTTGTACAGTCAAGGAATGCCAAAATTCCTAAATAATAGGGATTTCATTCATCAAGGATTGCACAAGCAAGGAAGGCTGTCTGGAGGCAGTAAATTGGCTAAGTACTAGTCAGTGTTATCTGAGACAGTGTGAGACAATTAGTTGTGTACAAGAGGGCTCTTGTGAGAAGATTTGAATGTAATTGTTTCATGATTCCATGTTGAATATACAATAGAAGATAGTGGGGTTTTGAGCAACAAGATTTTCCGGAGAAATTATCTCTGTTGTGGCTTGATTGATTCTTCTTTGCTTCATGTGATTGGCGATTGTGTTTTTAATTACGTAATTGATTTGTAGAAGTGATTCAGTATTTAACTTTAGTAAATTGCTAGATCAGATTGAATCCATGATATACATGCTTGTTGTATAATTTATACAAGCCCCCATGTGTAGCCCTAGTGATTAGTATAAATACAAGATGACGTGAGAGGACATTTCACACATCCTTGAGCATAAATCATCAAAGGGATTCCTTTTAATTGGACAATGATAAAGGGAGAAGGAAGAAGAAGCAAGAAGGTTGAGTTAGAGAATGGATATCTCTGCGTTTGGGCACCGTTTCCTTGGGATAAAAATAACGTAGGTATGAGGTATCACCTTGGAGGATAGGAAGACTATTTTGGAGTAGTTTTTTCTCCTGTTTTGAGTGTGTCTTTCTTGCTGAGAAGAGTTGATGGTACAAAGGTAAGATTGAGGTGTTTTAAATGCTAATTAAGTGTATTTGTATCTTTGTTCAAGGGTCATAGGGACTTGTTGTAGCAACATATTGTATGGAGGACTGTTGAGGGCCGAGAGGGAAAGTTTAGATCCATTCTCCCTTAGGCATATTCTATCTAATATATGTTGCAGGTATAAAATGATAAATGAAGTGGAATGGAGGGTGGTTACCCTTGCTAGAGGGTTCATATTCCTTGTTGTAGCTTAACCATAGGAATAAGGTGCCTTGTGGAGAAACCCAAGGCTAAGAGGTTTCGAAGTGACAACAAGTGAACCAGATTTATTGAGGAAGGGAAACACAACCTTGAAGCAGGGTTTAAGGTTGTTGTCAATCAGATTCCCTAACTAGAGCTTAGAAGTATGCACGAAATCCAAGACAAGGAAAAAAACAGTAAATTGCATATGGAATCTTTATTGATGATTGGATGCTAGGAGGATGGTGTCCTAGGATAGGAGAGTTGATTAAGTTTGTTGGAAGCCATGTGTAAGGCTCTCCTAGATGACTAGATTTCCTAACTAGAAGCAGATGTTACAATGAGGATTGGTCACTCATGGACTATTGTAGGGCAGCGTGAGAGTGGATGAGATTAGGAATTTATGGTATGGTGGAGGAAAAAATGATACTGCCTAAGGTTGGAGCCCAATGTACACTATATTCATGGATTTAGATGGTTTCTAGAGTGGCAGTTGTTGAGCTCAAGAACCATAGGAGCAGTTTTATGAGCCTGAGACTTGTGTGTGGAGAAGGAATTCTACAAAATATGATGGGAAGTCCTCCTACCTAGTGTTCATTGTGGGAGATGGACATCTTGGAGTGATAGGTGCAAGCCCTTAGTGTCTTATGTTGGTCTTCATTGGAGAAACATGGGAATACCATAGTGGACTGATTTCCCTGAGTAGTTGAGGAGTAGCAATGGGTATATTTAGAGTTGTTCACAAGTGGAGTTGTGAACAACTCGATAGGAGTCTCGATGTGTTGATGGAAAAACGATCTACTACAGATAATATTGATAACAGAGGTTCAGTCGCCAAATGGACTTGGAGCATTAATAGAGGCAAGAGTCGTTGATCGAGGGCTGAAGGACCAAGAAGATATAGGGTATGACCGATAGGAGCTGAGGGAGTCTACTACATCAGTTAAATTGTCAGAATATCTTATTGAGGGCAGATTGGTTGTCTATGTACTGACACCAGGCCCCAGTTTGTATCTTGTACTAGTGGATGATTAAGGGCCATTATCCCTGGTATGGAAGCCCTAGAATGTTGTATTATATGTTTTTTAATATAACAAAGTTGGGTTAAAAAATTTAAAAATTCATCTATATTATGTGCATGTGTGATTTATTGTTGTTTATATTCCACTGGGAAAAGTAGTTTTGTTGAGATTCTTGGTTTGGTAGCGTCAGATATTTTAAGGTTCTATCCTAGACCCAAAATCATGGAAATTCAACATGGTATCATAGCATATTTGATTTAATTTGAGGGACAGTGAATCAGAGTGTGCATAGTGAAGCAATTCAGAGGGAGTTGTGGGTGTCTAGATCATGGAGCAAAGGGCTCAACTAGAAACATGGGGATGTGGTCTTAACTGGCTTGGAAACAAGATTGGCTGAGAGTTCTAGTGGATTGGTGGCGATCTTGGTGAACAATAGTTTTTTGTAGGGAATATTTTTGATCATGGACATCTGTTGATATGTCATGGATGGTTGGGACAACTCGAGGATTTCTTTGGCATGGACAAGATCAGGTTGATCGAGATGGACTGGATATTGGCAAGATAGAATCTTCACCGGATCGTGATGTTGCATTTATGAGATTGGAGGAATTTTCATGAGTTTTATTTGATCCAAGAGGATGAGTGCTTGTAGGACTGAGCCAATGGAGATCATGTAGGCTCAGAGGGAGTTTATCCTTAGAGGGAGCAACCCTATGGAGATTTGGAATCTTTCGGTTCAGATGTGATGAGACAAAGATACTACCGAGATTGATGAGCTCATTCTACAAGGTATGCTACAGTGATGGGCGCAATATGGGCTAGTATCACCGAATAATGATGGTTACTTCCTAATCTTGGAAGGACCTCCCTCACTAAGAGGGAGTGTTGATTTTTGTCACTTGGGAGGTACTTCAAGCCTTGACGATCAAGGGTTTGATGGAAGGAGCTCCACAAGTGAACTTGTGAGATTCATTAGGGGAAATTTGAGGTCTAAAATGTGCCTCCTAAGGAAATTATAAAATATACTACAAGGAAAAGACCCTCTAGCGGAGGTTATAAAGGAGGTTTTTAGTGTTATAAAATTGGCCAAAATTGTCAAAAAAATATATGCTACCAAATCCGTTTCTGGTAACGGAGGTTTTGGCGAAGCTTTTAATGGAAATTCAACACAACTAAAAAGAAATGGGTGGCTGGAGGTTATTACAGATGTTTTTTCATCGGTGTTCTTATCAGGTTTTAACGCACCGATGTGTATCGGTAGACAGTGCACTAGGGCGGTCGAAGGAGAATGCACCAGGCCGTTAAGGAAAACAATAGCACCGGGCCTGGTGTTGGTGATACAATGCACAGGGCTGTTCTAATTGGTCTTGGGATTTGAGCGGTGCCCATAGGTCGTATAAGCGCACCGGTGCGTGTATCTTTATGAGGCACCGATGCTCCGTATCACAGAAAGGAACTGAGATTTATAATTGGTATCGGTATTCGTGCGGTGCACATGGCATCTACAAATGCACCGGTGCTTATAGATACATAAACGCTCTAGTGCACAGTATCACACAAACGCACCGATATTTATAACTGGAATCAATATTAGTGCGGTACTCATAGAATCATAAACGCACCGGTGCGTATAGACACATAAACGCACCGGTTTTCATTTTGTTTTTTTTAGAAACATCCACCTCTGACAGTCCAATTATTGTGATTGTTTTAAATTCATTATTCATCAAAAGTCGACACATATTATAACAATATTCATATTAATTACATTTTTATTAATGCATTTGAATGTGGTGTTTGGATTAATTTGTTATATCATATTAGAATTATTGTGGTTTTTTTAAATTCATTATTCATCAAAAGTCGACACATATATATAATCTTATAACAATATTCATATGAATTAAATTTTTATTAGTGCATTTGAGAACGACAATGGAGAACGCAATAGAATAAATTAAAACATATTTTATGAATATATATATATATATATATATATATATATATATATATATATATAAGACAGTCTTTATCATACAAAATGGGACAATTATTCGTATCCCTTTGTCTTTCAATTGGGACACTATGTCCATTACATTAAAAAAAATGTTTGATTTCACAGACATATTTCAAAAAATAAAATGCCTTGCTTTGATATCCAAATTACATAGTGATCATCATTCTTCGCTTGAATTGCTATCACTGCTAGAGCTACTTCCATGACTTGGGTTATTTTCAGGAATGTTGTGTTCACGGCATTGATTGTTTTATTCTTCTTCACTTTCCATCTACAAACATAAAAATAAACTGAAATGAGTGTATATACATTGGTGAGAATAATGAAAATTCCAATATTAAATAATATACATCAATGTAAATCAAAAAGAAAAATGACGTACCATAGCAACAATTGACTCATAAACTATATACATTCTTTCAAAACCATGTACCATGCCATCTTTCAAAATTTCATCTGTTGGCACAGTTCCATACTTTGTTTCCTGCAAGTTTTATACCCCATAACAAATCATATATTTAATATAAAAGATGTTTTTTTTCTATTAATTATATACGGAGCTAATTAAAACAAGATCGATAGATGCTTACAAATTCCACAATTAAAATATGATATGCTAACATATACTCACAACCCATATTTAACCCAGTTTCAATCAATTCGTCTGATGGTTCTTCTTTGTATGTTAGCACCTGTTTGAAGACATTCAATGATGATTTTTGTAAAACAACTTAAAAAATACAAAAATGATATCTAGTTAAGTTGTTATAAGGAAGTAACAATTACTCACAAACTTAGAGATCAACCATTTTCTTCCTTGTCGTCTTGTTTTATGTGCTGAATGGGTTCCATTTTCTTTTCTTTTTTGCAAGAAAATTCTTGAAAATTAATATTTAATGCTAAATTGTTTATTTATTGTACCTAATGATCGAAAAATTCAATGATTACATATTACATTTGAATCACGTTGTTGTATTCGTTCCACTAGATCCCTCAAACTTTTGTAAAAGTCTTTCCCCCTTTCGTTAACTTCCAGCACCACTCCAGATGAGCCAAGGAGCAATTCATTTTCATTTGCATGTTCTATTTTTTTTTTCTTTTCTTAGAACAACATTCCTTTTCTGAGTTGTTGGTTTCTGTAGAACATTAAACAGATGTGAATTAGTAGACTGTTTGACACATGTTATCTATTAATTTTAAGTATATTATTAATGATAATTAAAAAAAGAAACTAATATTGGATTGATAGTATTGTTTCATTCACCTGATTCATATTTTTGCAATTTTTCCATTAAACTTTTATGCTCTTCTGGTCGTAGATCAGAAATAATCATATCGAGCTTCATCATTTTGTGGCTTTGCATGATACACAATAAACAATACATATTAGTTAAAGTTACATATAGTTCAAAAATAATATTTTTTATAAAGAATTTACAAAGAACTTGCCTTTTTTTCTTTTCTTGATGTGTTAACAGTATTTTTGTTACTTGATATCTTATAAGTCATTTCTTTATCAATCTAAAAAATGTAGCATATCATTCATTAATATATTTATAAACAAATTCTCAACTTTTCAGGTAGAAAATAAATCTCGAGACATTGGTGCGCCTTTCATGAAATCCGCATTGCCGCCGGTGCGTGGATATATTAACAATGCATCGCAAAATAGTATAATACACCGTACGGTGCGTTTGGTATTATAAATGCACCGCAAAAATAGTGTAATAGACCTAACGGTGCGTGGGGTATTATAAACGCACCACAAAAACAGTGTAATACACCGTACGATGCTTTCCTAGTTAAAGAGAGCACTAGTGCCCTATTTCAGATTTGGCACATGGATTTTAAAAAAATGTTTTCAATTTTTTACGACATAGAACTTGCGCGGTGCACTGTAATAATACAGAGCACCGGTGCAGTGGCATACACAGGGTGCACCGATAAAGAAAAATCCATTTTTTAAAAAATTCACGCAATGGCCGAATGGATTGGGATCCGACTATGCAAGTCATCCCGTGGGTTGGACGTCAATCTAAAATGAAAAACCCTAATTATGAAATCACAGAAACAGGGAAAAGAAGGGGAAAAAAAAATGAAGGGTTCAGGGTAAAAATGGATAAAACTGCAGGAAAAAATAAAAAACTGCAGAAAAAAGTAAAAAAAAGAATTAAATTTAATCACGAAATGGTTTGAAATTCTATGATAAAGGGCTTGAATCACTAGCGTTTTGGTTTCTGATTGTCTGAATACTTATGTTCGAACGTATTTCGCCATCCACAGTGCCCTCGTGCTCTCTTGCTCCAGGTCTGTCTCCTGCAAAAATCTGACGGAATTTTTTTAGCAAAAATAGTGAAATAATGAAAAGTGTTTAGTATTTAAAGAATTATTTTATCAAATTAGATTTTCGAAAATATTTTGCTGCCCATTTTTCAAATTGCTGCTTTTTTTAACTTAAACAAAATAGAGTTGCGTTTTTTTTATTTGAGTTTATTAATTTCCGGTGCGTGAAAATGTGACGCACCGGTGCGTTGTATTAATACGACGCACCGGGGCCTGTTAGGATGATAAGCGCACCAGACTTTTTAAAGTTTTTTTTTGTTGTTTTTGTATGTAAGATAATAATAAAATAATGATAATTATAAAGTACATAAATTTATTTTCATTATTTTCTAAACTTTATATATGTAAGATCATAATAAAATAATGATAATTATAAAGTACATGAATTTATTTTCATTATTTTCTAAACTTTATGTTACAAAAAATTGTATTATTCTAGATTTTTTATTTTACAATTATTTGAAAATTTACAAATTTAAATATTTTAATAAAATCATTTCACATTAATACAATTAAAATTTCGACATTAATAGAATTAAAATTTTACAAATTAAAATTTTACATACAATTACATTAATTAAAATTACAATTACAATTAGAATTAAAATTACAATTAAAATTACAATTTTACATTAATTTCACATATATGAATTAGAATTAGAATTTTAATTTTACATACAATTACATTTACAATTTTACATATAATTACATTTACAATTACAATTACAATTTTACAAATATTTTACAGACAATTCAATTAAAATTACAGTTACAAATACAATTACATTTACAATTTTACATAGAATTACATTTACAATTACAGCTACAGTTTTACAAATATTTTACATACAATTCAATTAAAATTACAATTACAAATACAATTACAATTTGTGAAATTTACATACAATTAGAATTACAATTACAATTTTACAATTTTTCATATATACAATTACAATCATTTCAGAACAAATTAAATATTACAACTACAATTAAAATTTTACATTAATAAATATTTTACATACAATTACACTTAAAATTACAATTAGTACAAATACAAATACAATTTTACATAGAATTAAAATTTAAATTACAATTACATTCACGACATAATATTTAATAAATATCATGGTCATTTAATAATATTAAATTAATTAATAAACATCATCATGATCATGATAACCATCGTACAAACATCATATTCAACTAATAAACACATTCAATTAACATCAAATTAACATTATATATTAACATCATCACAACACAAACATCAAATATACATCTCAATATAATGTCAAATAACTCATGCGCCTATCACATATACACACCTATTTGCAAGCTAAACATTAAATGAACATATCTAACATGACTAACAATATGCGCCACATCATGATGATCATCAACATGAAAATTAAGTACAACTGCAACATGAACATAAAATACATGGACCATATATATATATATATATATATATATATATATATAACTGAATAATGTTAAAAATATACAATTGTAATATAAATGTCATAGATCAGGCGTTGGTGGTAGTATAACAACATCAATAAAACTAGTACAAGTGGATGCGGCCTACTCAGTAAAGCTGGGTGCAACCTCGACAGTCGATGGTCGACTAGCCTGCTCATGATCATGATGATCACTAGTATTGATGGATGCATCCGCTAGTGGTAGTACAACATGATCAATATGAGGCACAATAGTAGTGGAGCCCTGCTCAGTCAATAGTACTGCAGCCTCGGCGGTCGATGGTCCAGCCTGCTCATGATGATCGTGACTAGTACTCATGATGGATGCTGCAGGCTACTAACTGGACGTGGCTGATGGTCTAGCCTCATCTCCATGATGACTAGTGTCAAATGCTGCTAGTGGAGCCTCATGCTGATCATCAAGCGCGTCGTGAGGTGAATGATCACGAGATGCATCTGAGTCGCTCTTGGAGGACTGTCCATCACGTGCCGCAGCTCGACTACGCCTATAGCTACAGACAATCCTCCTCAATTGCGTAATAGCTGTCGTAGCTCCTACGACATGCCACATCAGGTTGTACATGTCACGTGGCATGCCTCTCCACATCCGTAACAGTCTATCATTTCCCTGTATATCTCTGTAATGAGTGGGCCTGATGCCCGCATCTGAAATCAATCCACAGAGTTGGCTGCCCAACTCCATCCGGTATCTGGTCTCAGGTCGACCACGCCTAGCAAAAGGCGGTACCGGTGCACCATGAGGTGCAGGATCAGCACGTCTCTCTGTTGCGCCACCGGCCTCATCCTCTGGCGCATCAGCCATCTCTTGATCGTAATCATCAAGATCGGCACCTGGATCATGTGGTGGATCTGGCATCTCATCGCCATCAAAAGAGCCAATGTCTACAAAATATATACAACTACAAAATGATAATTAGACAATTTCATTACAAAATTTAATAAAAACAAGTTAAAGAACATGTTAGAATAAATATAAATAAAACAATATTATTGACTCTATCATCTGGCGTCTCATCAGGTGTGAAGAGGATGTTGGGATACCCTCGCCAATCTAGTCCAGCATAAGGACATGGGACCATAATGAAGGGATGTAGCCCACCAACACCGGCTAGTAAGTCCAACGAATCATGTGATATCCTTGCTGGAAACATAGTGTCTCCCCTCTTGGGCATCATCTGCCCCCACATGCACATCTGGGCCTCGAACATCCGCCCAAGAGGCTGTCGAAAAAAACTAGGTCTCATCTCTGGAAACCTCTCAAAAAATAAACAAAACAACTCTGAAGCAAAAGGGAAGTTGACCCTCCCTTATGCATGAGCATGACATCTATCTAAGTTCGTACAAAACTGTCACAAAAAAATGGCAGACCACCTAACAAGTCATGGTTGCTGTACTAAAGAATCAACGTAATATAAAAGCGAGCAACTAATGCATTGCCCATCACTGGTGCTGTGCGAAATGATCGAAGCGATAATAGAGAGGCACTGCATGTCCTGTCTACCAAAAGCACCTATACATAGCTGACCTCCAGGTACCTGAAACTCTGAAGGAGACAATACATGTGCTCCAATGTATCTCTGGGAGTAAACTAACTGACTCCCTACTACAAAACTAGCTGGCACGTCTGGGAATGAGGGAAAATCCACCCCTCTCCTCGATAGTCCTATAATAAAATAAATGTCCTCCTTAGTGGGTGTGTACCACTGGTCAGGACCAACCTGAAAAGCTTTTCGGTGGGAATTCCACCTGCCGATAAGATGTCTCAAAAGAACACTATGGGCCTTTACGCTAGAAATAGCCTCCTCATAGAACTTGAGGAGGCCTACCTGCATAAGGATCTCCTGGGTATCTGCAGTAATAGGGCGAGGGCATCCATCTCTCTCCCTCTCTCTCGCCTCCCATTGGCAGATGATGTCATATTGTTCTACTTGTTGTTGTTGCTGTTGCTCCTGTTCTCTCTGAATCATTGCCATATTAAATAATTTTTTTTTATTAAAACAGAAATGTATTTATAAATATACATATATAATTTTTTTTGAAAAAAAAACAAACATACAAGTTAGTGCTCCATAAAAAAAGTCACGCACCGGTGCCGGTGCATCTTAATATTTTAGCGCACAGTCCCTGGGGCCCCTAATGAAACAGACCGCACCAGATTCGGTGCAGATGTCTATTTTTCAAGCACCGTGGACTGTATATAATTCAGAATAGCGGCGCGCTGACTGAAATATACGCCCCAACGCCTATAGTCATGTCAGCGCACTGACTTCATGACAATGACATAGTTGACGGTGCGGTCTTTTACCCAGCCGCACCGTTGAACCTATCGAAATGCAAAATGTAGTGCGCTGACATAAACCGGGGTGGAAAATGAAGTCAACGCACCGCGCTGTGATTTCCGGGGTCGACAGTGCACCTGGATAAATGAGCACACTGCCTTTTTTATTTTTTATTTTTAGTTTAAAATTATTCAGGGCGCCTTCCGGCATCGCCCCGGAAACGGTGCAGTTACCGTTAGCACCGGTAGCGGTGTTGCATGTAAATTTTATAGGTAGCACCGCTATCCGGTGCGATCCAAATAGCTCGAATGCACCACGCGACAATTTTTTTCTTTTTTTCCTTTTTAATGATTATTTTTAAATTTATTTCAATTTCTAATCCGCTAAAAGGCTTAATTATAGAAAAACTAGAAAAATACCTGTACATTTCACCGTCGAGGAGGCATATTGGCTGTAAAATTTGGAAAATAAAATTTTCACATTGTTTTTCAAAATGAAAGCTAGAGATTGGTGGCTAATGCAGAGCAGCAGTGTGTGCAATGGGTGCAATGAGCGCATCGATTTTTAGGCAGCTTAGAAATAAGGAAATAGCACCGGGGCTTGAGAGCTCTGGAGCACTGAGGAAAGTGAATAATGAAGTTTTTTGGCCGTAATTTTTTTTTAATTAACCCTGTTTTGGTGCACGAGGTTATATAAGCGCACCGGTGCGGTTAAATAAAACCGCACCAGGCGGTATCAATTTTGGCGCGTTGTTTATAACGCGTCGGGGCGTTTCCCTAACCACACATCGGGATGTTTTAGTTTCGGGGCGAAAATTTGATGATGCACCAGGGTGCCATAATGGTAAAGCACCGGTGCGTAATAGTCGCAAAGCACTGGTTATTTGGCCTTAATTTTTTTTTATATAACGCTATTCCAGTGTGTGTGGTTTCCGGCGCACCAGTGCTCTTAGAGAAGAACATACCAGCTCGTTTCTGTTTTGGCGCGATGTTTTATGATGCACCGGCACAGAAGAGTATTGACACCTCGGTGCGTTACAGTAATTGGACGCTCCGATGGTGTGTGTACTTCGCGCACACTGTCTGGTGTGCCAATGTTCGGTGCACACCGGTGCGTTATATGGTATCGTGCGCACTGGTAATTTATAGCTCAGGAGCACTGGAAAACTGAAAAATCTGGGTTTTTTGTCATAAATATTTTTTTAATTTAACCCTTTACTGGTGCGCATTGTTTATAGGTGCACTGGTACTGTTTTCTACAAACGCATCGGTCGGTTTGTGTTTTGGCGCATTTTTTATGATGCACTGGTGCGGTTTCTGTCTACTGCACCGGGTGATTTCGGTGTTGGCGTTGTGTTTTATAATGCATCGGCGCAGACGAGTTGTGAGGCACCGGTGCTCTATTATATTATGACGCACCAGGCGAGTGTGTACAAAATGCACAGTGTCTAGTGTGCCAATGATTTTGTCTGCACCGGTGCTTTCTTTTTTTGAGAGCACCGGGGCGAGTTTTAACAATAAGAGCACCGATAGGAAAACATCCGCAAAACCCTCCGCCCGCCAACCACCTCTAGTAACCTCTGCTAGAAACAGATGTATGGGGTATTTTTCTTTGTGGTTCCTAAAAAAAATCCGCTAGAGGGTCTTTTCCTTGTAGTGATAATAGTGTAAATAATAAAATAATATTAGATTACATTATCAAATTTTAGAGGGAAAAAAGAAAAAAAAAACTATTTTTTCAACTCATATTTTCAACTTATCTCTCTATGGGTTTACTTAATTTTCGAGTGGGAACACTCGTTGGATGCATAATTTCATTCCTCATCTAAGGTGTACCCAAGTTTCATACTTTCTATGGACGCTGCTACACAAAAAATTATAAATACATGAAAAACGTGATTGCAATCACGTTTTTTCATGTATTTCTCATTTTTTGTGTAGCAGGGTCCATCGAAAGTATGCAACATGGGTACTCCTTGGATGAGGAATTAAATTTTGCATGCAACAAGTACTACCACTTGAAATTTGAGTAAAATATTAGGGAAATAAGTTGAAATAACAAGATGAAAAAGTAGTTTTATTATTTTTAATTTTTACCCAAAAATGGTAAATCATCTCACATCACCATCTTGAATCATATTGGTTCTTATAAAGTTTATTTTGGTTGAACATTTTTCTTAAGAGGCCCCTTTTAGACCTCAAAATTTCTCTAATGGAAACCCAAGTTTGGGCTTTTGCACCCATCGTGATTTGGGCCAAAACCATGGGAACTGTTAGCTCCCCGTAATTTGCTAGATTGATTGAGATAAAAATGGAAATGAGTAACATCAAACCAAGCTTTGGAATCCAAGGACCTAGCCTTCCTGGATTCAGAGAGGGATCTCTCTATTAGGTGCAAAGATGTGAACTTGTTTGCTGATTAGGGTTGACTTTAGGCTAGTTATGAAATATTGGGTTTGTTGATTGTTTTTTTGGTTGGGTATGATGCTTAGATAGACTAGATAGAATCAAGGAAAACTTCAAGTCATTGGGCAATGGAATCTAACAAGGTCATGATAGGTTCATTAACGGATTAGAGAGTATTGTAGGGAAACCTCTAGCTTGGTTGGTGGATCTTTGAGGTTTGAAGGATCATGAGATGGACATAAATTTTGAGAAACAAAGTTTGACAAAGAGCAGTAAATAATTCTCTATCATATACTTAAACAAAGGGATTTGGAAGAATCATAAGCATAGAGAGAAAATCAAAGGCAGGGAAAACCCTAAACTCTTTGATTCAGACTTAAAGCAAATAATTATCCAAGACAAACATTCAAATGAAATACCGAAAGGCAAGAAACTTATTTAACTTTCAATGATTTCATCATCAAATACAAAAAACATTTAAGATGAAAAAATAACTATAATCAGAGAAGGAGAGAAACCCTGAACATCCAATATTATAGCTATGAAGGTCCTTTAAAACAATTAGTTAAGTAAATGCAAAGAGCAAGATTGAAACGAACTTCTTTGACAAACCTAAGTAATTATGCTTTAAATAGATGACTTCAAGAATAGTGTTCTTAGTGTTAACAAGAAGTAGGGCTAGCCATAAATCATGCTGGATACCATCTGTTTTAAACCATTCAAGAAATAAATAAGATTAGGATATCCTTAGAGAGCAAATAAGGATTCTCTAACATGTCCTAGCAGAAGAAAACATTAAGGCAATGAAGAACAAACAGACCTAAGGTGCCATTAGAAAAAAATTCTTAGTCTAAATTATTTTCCTACTACAACATAGAAAGATGGAAACACAATGATAAACTAGAAAACATACGCAAAAATAAACACTTCACCATCAACTAGACCCATGGATCCTGCAACCAGTCCTCCTCCATCAACAAACAAACCAGGGCATTCATAAACTCCAAGACATCAAGTTCTTTTCAAATTCCAAGGGACTATGTATTACTTCAGAATTAGTCATCAAAATCCAACCAAATACATAAGAGCCTCATGCTCTATTTATAGAGTAAATGAGGAGGTGGAAACCATAAGAGGCTTCCAGAAACCCTAATTCTGTCATAAATGTCATAAATGTGCTTAAGGACCATGCAAGGCCCAAGACACATAGTAGATAAGATAATAAATGAAAAATATCAAAATATAACTCAATCAAATCTGGAGTTATTTTTCCAAGAAAATATTAAAAAACCAGTTTGCCATTAATCAGTGTCTTTTGTTGACTTTTTGATAAAGACGGTTTGTTTGCGGAGCGCAACTTTTGCAGAAAATAGGCAGTTTTGCAACCAAGTTTTGGAAAACTTCTCGATGTTGGATTTGGCTCCGTGATAGCTCGTTGGAAAGCCTAAAGAGTCTAATTTCAAAAAATTCTTGTGGTTTCCTAATCCAGATCCTATAAATTTGTCAAAAATTCAAAACCCTCAGACTGTCTTTTGCGCAGCGCTAGGCCTAAAACAAGGGCAAAAAGGTGATTTTTGAGGTATTTTTTGACCTTTTGAGGGGTAAAAAATGCTCCAAATCTTCTGAAATTTTGTGTGGATGCTGTTTAGGTCATGAAAAATCCAAAAATGTCAATATTTCCTCTTGAATATGCCCAAGAGTTTTGCGGAGTGCCAATGCTGCTGCGCAAACTAGGCCAAAAATTCTCAAAAAACAAAATTTTCTCCAAATCCATTCAAAATTGGTGGAGACCTTCCTTACATGTTTTTAGAAAATTTATGAGAAGCCTCAGCCAAAATTCCAAGGCTGTTATGCTCATTTTCCTCTTTTAGGTTTTTTATTTGCGTAGCACCACCTCTCATTTGCGCAGTGCCAATTTCCAGAGAGTATTTAGAGGCCTTCCCGGTGTCGGAATTGGGCCCGTGATGGCTCTTTGGAAAGCTTGAATTGTATAATTTCAAAATATACAATATTTTTCCTGTTTGGCGTGTATTTTCCCAGTCAAAAGTTGAGTTCCCAAGACTGGTCAAAAAGTCCTGAATGATGGTGCAGAAATGCAGAGTGCTGGTGCAGACCACTTTTGGATGTCTTACGCAATTCAAAAGTGAGCTCATGATAGCTCATTGGAAATATATTAAATTATATTTGTCATTTGAATCATTAAGAAAGTCATTTGGACACTTCAGCTATGAGAAAAACAGATTTTCCCAAGGTCACACCAGAAGTGCAGAATTTCTCCCGTGACACATGTAGTTTTAAAATTGATCCCAAACCATGATACCTGTGTAAACACTGAAGGCGATTTTTCTTCTTGGCCCTATGATGGAAATAAACCTCTCTCACTTTTGTCAAATTCATCTCTGTTTGGTCAGAAACATAGTTTGAAGCAAAGCTATCCCTAGGTATGACACATGGCTTGTCTCTTGGAATGAATTCTTGGAAAATGATGGAGGCATGATGTTTATGAGCTGGTATAGACTTATTATTTCTGACATGATATATAAAATGAATCCTTTGCTCTTGTACCTCCTTTTCATATCAAACCCTAGCTTAGTTGGAAGAATAAATTAGGGTTTGGTGTAGGGGATTTAGGACCGCTTTGCAGAGGGAGGGGAATGAAGGGGTTAAGGGTTGTCTAAATTCTTGGGGAAATTTTTGGGGATAGGGATAGATGTTAGGGAGTAGGGGAAAGTGGAATTTAAAGAATTGAGTGAGGGGAAGGGGTCAAAAAGGTCAAAACATAGGCCTAGTCTCAAAAAGTGTCAAATTGTGGCAATAGACTAGGTTTTGTAGAAAAATGATGATTTTGAGGGATAGGAGTGATGGGGAGTGTTTATGAAGGTATATTAAGGATAGGAGGAGGTGTAAGAGCATCAAGATATAAGCCTTTTTGATTATTTAATCATGAAGGTCATGAAACCAAGAAAATTTCCCTCAAAAACCCTAGTTTTCCTGTCTCCCTTGTTGCAAGATGCCATCATTGAGTAGCAGACCTCTTACCTTACAAATTTCTTCTGTTGGTTGGCCTCTTATTACTTCTGAAAAAGTTTCAAGATAGCCCATTACCTTGTGTGCATACTTTTGAATATGAATGGTAGTCTTTTTGGAGATAATGACCTTGAAAAACATGAAACCCTAATTGACCTAGTGGGGATTCTTTGACCTCTCTTTGACTGAAAATTGGTTTGGAATCTTCAAGTGTAAAAACAAAGTATTGAAAAAGTGGTGTATTAAAGATCCAAAATAAAATGTACTTGATCTATCTAAAGAGTCTACAGAGATAATTTAGGGACCATCAATGCTTGAGGGACTTGGGGATCATGGGCATGAGTTAAGCTTGTAGGAAATCCTAGGTGGCAAATGGAGTTATGGGCAAGGGAAAAATAGAGTGATGAGGTTATAGGTGGGAAAAACAGGATGTAGATGAGTGGCATAAGCCTATGATGGGTTTTTTAGAAGTGGTAGGTTGACCATGGAATGACAAAATAGTAGAATAGTGAAAAATTGCTCTAAGGATAATGAAGGCAGTGAGATTTCTAGAACTCACAATGTTCATGAATTTTGTTTCTAGAAATCTAGTATAGAAATTTAGTCATCTACAAAGGCAAAAAAATTACTGATGACTAACAGTGGCTCCAGAACCTCAGAGTTCAGATCTCTGAGCTTTGAAGACCATTGCCTTACTTGCACTTTGCAGATCTTTCTTTCTTCATTTGCTGATGTTCTTTTCAAGCTATGATCTCACAATCTGAAAAGACATGTTTGCTTCAATCTCTTTCCTACCTACCCATCTTACTTGGCCTAACATTTTTTCTTCACTTGGGTGCACTTGGATTTGCAAACCCTCGACATTTTTATTTTTGAAAACACAAATCAAACTATCTAATTGTACCCTTATTTCTTCCAAGAGTTCAGATTAGGCTAATGAACTCTCTTATTCTCTATCTAGTCTAATCATTTGTCAAGATTAATTTGTTTGAAAAAAATTATTCTCTATCTTACTAACATGAAATTGAAAGCATGATAAATCAGGATTAGGCAATCTGACTTACCATGAGTTGTGGCATAAGAACAAGCTACACACAAATTTTATTTTTGTACAAACAAAACTAGAAAAACAAGGGATGTGATTTATCATTTGGTAAGCAATCCTATCTTTCTCTTTGGTTCAGTTTTAAGCATGTGGAACCAGCATTCTTCATTCCTGATCCATTCTCTTTTGACAAGTCAAGTTTACATGATTTGGCAAGCATCTTTTTCACTAACTTATCAACAATAAATTTAAAACATGTTCAGCCATGATTAGGCTAGATGACTGAACAAGATCTTATTTTTAACAAGTAGTGGCATTTAGGCTTGCACACTTTCAACATCACTATTTTTTAGGTATGGGGCTATACCTCTTCTTTTCATCTACCCTCTTTTTCATTTTTCTTTGTTTTTTACTTTTTCTCTCTTCTTGGTCAAAACAATCTAAAACTAAAGGTAGAAAGATGCTCATAGTGCTGAGCTTATTTTCTTGCCTATCTATCCTAATCTAACCTATAAATAATATAAATTCATTTGGTGAAATCTCTTTTCCAACATAGCCAATCAAGCAGATGATTCCATGAGGGATTTTGTTTCAGCTCTTTGAGAGTGCTGAAGAAATAAAAATGCCACTTCCACCTTACTTGTTTTCGAACAGTAGTGCCTAAAATTTTTCTCACACTTTGCAACCAACTGTTCTTGGTAGAACACACTCCTTTATATTTCTCAAGGAAAACAACAAATGGATCTTGGAATAATACTTGATCTAGAGGATTTGAGACATAAGCTCCATTCAGGACTACTCTTTCTTCCACTTGGCTATGCTTGGTACTCTTTTGGGAAAGAAACTCATCCTCTTCCTCGTGATCATCTGAACTGGTAGACTCATCATAGATTGCAATTTTGTCTTCAAGAAGTCCTGGTATGCTCTGATTTAATGGATTGAATTCTGTGTGAATACCATCATGTTGATGAGCAGGAGCACTCTTAGGTAATAAATCTTCTTGAGAAAGAGGTGCAACAACTCTTATGTGATTGTAAATTTCCAAGCCTTCATCTACAATTTGAATTTCAATGGGACTTGGTGGCTGCAAATCTAAAACTGAAGAAGATTCTGTGTCCCAAATGATTTCATCAACCATTTCAGGAAAAGGTTTTTCAATTACAACTTTCTCAAGAAGTTCCTTTTCTTCTCCAATTTCAACATCAAAACTGAAAGACTGTTGATTCCCAATCACATAAAAGTTATTGCTAATGGGCTGATATGAAGTGGAACAAAGGGTCATAGATCCTTCACTTACTTCTGAACTTTCAAGGCTTCCCTCATCAGTGGCATAGATGGCATGAATTGGCTTAATAATTTTTTGAAGTTGATGAAAATGATCTTCCTCCCACAAACCAATTACTGATTTATCTGCAAAGTTAGTTTCTGTTTGGAGGATATCATCATTAGATTGATCAAACTTTGGAAACTCATCACAATAAGTAGTGTCACCAGTCAAACATATTGGATTATCAGTTTTGTCTTCTTTGAATTGATCTACAAGTTCACTTTCTGATTTATGGTAGATGGAATTAGTGGGAGAAAGAACATGAATGTTTTGTTTACATGAAGGCTTAGAGGCTGGTTGCATGTTTAACATCTGATTTATTTCCTATTCAGTCAAAAAAGGAGGCATTTTTCTCTTTTTTTGGATAGAAGTACAATAGTTCTCTTTCTCTCGTGAAGGCTGTTTTTGAGGCTGAATGTTTTCTTGAGCCCCACCTAGAAGAGATGGTGAATCATCACTTGTGCCTTCAGAGAGATCTTGTGGGTTTTCTTCTATACCTTGATTGATTTCTTCCTCAAATAACTCATTTAGGCTGTCATGATAGTTATCTTGAGAATGAAATTCATGGATTGCTGCTAAGATATCTTCAAGATGCAAATTTCCTAAATCTTCATCACTATCTATAAGATATTGTATGATATCCTGATATTGATCACAACAATTTTCAGCCAATGATAAAGATGGGTAATTTTGTTTATAATGCTCATAAAATGCCTTGTGTATATCCTTTAAGGAAAACAAGCTACCAGGTCTTAGAATCTCATACCATTCCATTTCCTTCCCTTCTAATGTTAGCATGAAAATCTTCATAAGGCAGTCCTCATGCCATTCAGCCTTTAACCCCCATACATGGATATGAAACTTGATGAGGTGTAACAAAGGGTCATCAGAATTTTCATCTTGAAACCTAGGGAGGTTTTTGTCCCAGTATATATGAGGCAATTTGTGTGGGAACCCAGGGATGTGATCTCTATTCATTGGAGCATATCTCCTTTGTATCCTTGGATCCATGTTTGTAAATCAGAAAGGGTCACTGAAACTTTTCAACCATTCTAGAGTTCTCTACCAGTGGAGTCTTTTGGTCTATTGAGGGCTGTGGAGTCGCTAGGTGTTGGGAAAAATACTGAGAGGGGAGGGGTGAATCAGTATTTAGGGCTGAACAATTTTTCTTTTCTTTCTCTTAAAACCATATGTTACAGTACTGCATCCAACATGTATGTCCAGATATCTTATTATGTATTTACTTAGAGCATTGCATCAGATAAGCATTAAGCATGAACAGAAATAACAAAGACAAACCATCGAACATAAACAACATATAGACTAGGAGTTTGGGTGGAAACCCAATTCGAGGAGAAAACCACTATTTCTTGTAATCTCGGTCTTCAATATTTATTATAGAGATAGCTTCTTACAATATATCTTTAGTGCGGACTTATGCCAGCCAACGACTCACACGAGAAGGCTACAACCTTCTCTCGTTTACCAGCCTCTCCTGGAAGGGAGCTACTACCCCCTGCTCTCGTTTACCAGCTACCACTGGAAGGGAGCTACAACCCCCCTCTCTGAAGGCTTCGACCCTCAGCACCAATGCGGTCCATGTTTCATCAATTTTCATACTGGATCCACCAGTTTCCATTCGACATACCTTGCCGATCACCAGATTTATTTACTTTCTGTATACTCACACCAGTTCTTTATGATTTCATCCGTCATTCAAACCAGAGATTCATCATCGTCAGATCATTATATTCATGGGTAAATCGTAGTGTCGGATTTATCAGCTAAGAACAGAGCTCACCCATACAGATATTCTTTGGAGAAATTTTTATTCACCACCCTTACAATGCACACCTCATTCTCTATTTTTTTCTTCTCCTTTTATAGTTTTGCCTTTATTAAAACCATGATTCAAAACCACGAACCGCTAATGGTATTACTCTGTTAGTATTCTTTTTATTTTATCCCACGGGGCTTTTTTATCTCTTTTTAATTTTTATTTATCAATTTTACAAAAATTGACAAATAAATATATTTACAATTTTTGAATTCCCAAGCCTTATGTCTAAAGTTTAACCCTTCGGACTTTATATAAATATCCAATGCTTCCAAATAAATTAATCTTACGATAAACCTTTGACACCGGGCCCACATAATAGGCCCATTTTACCACAGTAAACTTCGCGCAAGTCCAGCGTCCGATCACCGTTAGATTAGCAAGCTTCTAGATCAACGGCGTATATACATATCGCTCGACCTCCGATGCCGAACGTTAACGTGCGATGGTCCACCGTACCTGTGTTAATCTTCGCGCACCTTCAACAAATGATGACCGTCCGATGACCCCTTCCCAGATCAACGACGCTCAACGATATCGTTGGGCGTCCTGGGTCGAACTATAACGCGTGATGGCACATAGTGAAAAGTTGTTTTGTGAAGTCGTACAGGGACGCGTGTCGAGCACTCTATGGAATCGCTCCTTAACCAAAAATACCGCTTGCTCCGCATAGGTGGTGCGACGAAAACCTTAAACCACCTTCACTGTTCACTTGGTCATGGTTCCACTCTTCCACATAGGGTTCCGTCGCCTTTTCAATGTATTATTATAATTAAGTTGCGCTCTAAGGTTTTGCCTTTCTACTCCTAGTTCCGTCCAACTTCACGTTTCGTCATCACTAATCTGTGCCATCTCCCATCAACTCCCTCATCAGATACAGAGTATCATTCAAGCCTTCCAATTACACAGGACATCATTCGACTCCATTACAGAGGTTATTCACACAGAGGTTTAGGGGATTCCACACAAGACTTACATCAATCAATACACATATCCCTAACTCTACAACAATGATTTCATTCCTCTCCGGGCACCGTAGGTATCCTCTGCCCATTATGAAATTGATCACACAGGTCATATATATTCCAGATTTACCCAAACACAATTCCACATTTCTTCATTAACATATACAAATATTGGCCAGATATTCAATTTTTCCTTCAATCTATTACCTTGTCTCTTCCTAGCAGCTCTCCTTTTTTTCATCTCCTTTGCAAACTGTATTAAACCCTTAATTCAACTCTACTGCTCTGTCTCTAATTCCTCTGTTTCATCTGCTGCCTCTGCTACCTCTCTGTCTCTTTTGCCTTATGGATAGTTTAGGTGCTGCTCCTGTCTTTGCCAATTCCTTTGCCATCAATGACAACATTTCCAACAATCTCCCCCTTTTGCATTGATGGCAATACTCTTCCTTTGATGGCCTTATAGAAGCCCTTTGTTGCTTTTCCTCCCCCTTTGACATCAATGGAAAAGAGTTTGATCAAGATCCTTTGAACCGACAATGCCATGCTCCCCCTGAGATCATGCTGCATCTTCAAACATAATATGAACAACAATTCTTCCTTTTCATATGACCAATGCTCCCCCTGAGCCTATGCATTCAAAGATGCCTAACAGCACCTCACAACCAATTTAATCTTTTGTATTTAATTAGACCTGATCCTCTATATGGCAGAGACTACTCCAAGTTTTTGTCTGAGATATTCGAACGCTTCCCTGGGTAGAGGTTTGGTAAATATATCAGCAACTTGTTCTTTGGAGGAAACATACTCCAATTTCACTTTTTGTTCAAGCACTTGTTCACGTAAGAAGTGATATTTGATGGGAATGTGCTTGGTCTTGGAATGCATAATAGGATTCTTTGAGATACTAATGGCACTTGTATTATCACACATAATGGAGATAGGAGGTGAACATTTGATTTGAAAGTCTTGTAAGGCCTGCATCATCCAAAGAAGTTGAGTGCAACATGATGCGGCAGCCACATATTCTGCTTCTGCTATGGATAAGGCAATAGAGCTTTGCTTCTTGCTGAACCAAGATACTAACGGGGGCCCCATATAGAATGCAACACCAATAGTGCTTTTCCGATCATCAACACTTCCAACCCAATCTGCATCAGTGTATGCATGAAGAGTAAGATCAACATTCTTTGGATACCATAGTCCAAAATCTTGAGTTCCTTGTAGATATTTGAATATTCTTTTCACAGCCTGAAGGTGAGGCTCTTTTGGATTGGCTTGAAATCGTCCAACAATCCCAACTGCATGCATAATGTCTGGTCTTGTCCCAGTGAGATAAAGTAGACTTCCTATCATAGATCTGTATTCTGGTTGATTCACCGTGGGGGAATCATCACTAGAACTGAGATTACATCCGGTTATCATTGGTGTACTTACAGGTTTTCAATCTTCCATGCCATACTTCTTCAGGATTTTCTTGAGGTATTTTGCTTGTGATAAGAAAATGCCATCTGTTGCTTGTTGCACTTGCAATCCAAGAAAGAATGTTAGTTCCCCAAGTAAAGACATTTCAAATTCTTGCTGCATATCAGAAGCAAATTTCTGACTCATAGACTCTTCATTACTTCCAAAAATGATATCATCAACATATACAACCACAATCAATAGTTTGTCATTTTTAGTTTTTGTGTATAAGTTGCTATTAGCAGACCCTTTTGAAAATCCTTGTTGATGAAGATATTTGTCAAGACGATAGTACCATGCCCTTGGAGCTTGTTTGAGACCATATAGAGCCTTTTTAAGTCTACAAACAAGTTTTTCATCATTTCCCAAAATGAATCCTTCTGGTTGTTTTATATAAACTTCTTCTTCTAGATCACCATTGAGAAAAGCAGATTTAACATCCATTTGATAAACTTTGATTTGTTGGAAGCTTGAAAAAGCAAGAAACATTCTTATGGCTTCAAGTCTGGCTACAGGAGCAAAGGTTTCTTCAAAGTCTATACCTTCTTTTTGAGCATACCCCTTGCAAACAAGTCTAGCTTTATTTCTTATAACATCCCCATTCTCATTTAACTTGTTTTTGAATATCCATTTAGTTCCAATGACATTTTTGTCATGAGGTCTTAGTACTAATTCCCAAGTGTGATTCTTTTCAATTTGATCAAGCTCTTCATTCATGGCTTGAATCCAACATTCATCTTTGCTAGCTTGATTGACATTGTGTGGTTCAATAGTGGATAGAAATGCCAGATAGCTAGAAGATCCCACAAGAGTCCTTCTTGTTTGTACACATGATCCCTTTTCTCCCAAAATTTGAGATTCTGGATGATTCTTTTGAACATATCTGGATGGAGCCTTTTCAGATAAATCATCTTCGGGTTCTTCATTGGGTTCACTATTTGTATCATTACTATTTGATGTAGAAGGATATATGTCATCATCATCGTCTTCAATTGTTGTTTGTTTTTCTTCTTTTGGAGCTACTGGAGACTCATCAATAACAACATCTATACATTCAACAATCTTCCGAAGTCTTTTATTGTAACACTTATATGCCCTACTCCTAGAGGAGTAACCAAGAAATATTCCTTCATCTGCTCTGGGTTCAAACTTGCCAAGTTTTTCATCATTATTTTTGATAAAACATTTGCTTCCAAAAATTCTAAAATGCTTTATAGTGGGAGAATTACCATACCAGAGTTCATATGGAGTTTTATCACTATTTACACAAACATGTGCCTTGTTAAGAATATTTACTACTGTATGTGCTGCTTCTCCCCAAAATGTGTCAGGTGTTCCGGAATCATCAAGCATGGCTCTAGCCATTTGTTGAACTGTTCTGTTCATTCTCTCTGCTACGCCATTCTGTTGTGGAGTGCCAGCTACAGAAAACTGTCTTTTTATCCCATGTTGTTCGCAAAATTCAAGGAATTCATTGGATGTATATTCTCCTCCTCGATCAGATCTAAGGCACTTGATTTTTAGATCTAATTCATTTTCAACCAGTGCTTTGAAGATCTGAAATTTCTCAAATGCTTCATCTTTGTATTTAATCAACCCAATCCAACACATTCTAGAGAAATCATCAATGAATAAGATATAGTATTCTTCACCACGTGGTGAATTTTTCCTCATAGGTCCACATATTTCAGTATGAATGAGTTCAAGAGGCTTACTTGATGATCCTTCCTTGGCATTAAATTGTACTTTGGTTTGCTTACCGAATTGGCAAGATTTTCATATGATATTTTCAGGTAGAGTAATATTGGGAAGATCACGAACAGCTTTAAGTCTGCTTGATTTGTTGATTTGAGAGAAGCTCAGATGCCCCAACCTTCTATGCCATAGCCAATTTTCTAAAGATTTACTCAAATAACATTGTTCTTTGCAGTTATTTAATACATACAGGTTGCTTGGAGTTCTTTTTCCTTTTATAATTGTTTTACCTGTATCAAGATCACGTACCACACATTCTTTTGAACTAAAGACAACTTCAGTTCCTTGATCACACATTTGACTTACACTTAACAAGTTATGCTTTAATCCATCCACATACATGACTTCATTAGCTTTCACCTTTTCTTTTAGGAAAACAAACCCTTTTCCCTTAATGACCGCAGGAGTATCATTTCCAAATGTAACATTCTTTTCCTTTTCTAAAGCACTATATGCAAGAAGTTTGTTTTTGTCACATGTCATGTGTCTTGAGCATCCACTATCAATGTACCATTGGTTTTCTTCATCTTCTGCAAATAACACTATGCCACAATTTTCAACCTGTAATTCCTTCTTTTTCCATACTTTGGAGCTTGAAGGAACTTGTTCTTTTGGTTGAACTTTGCTCCTGCATTCAGATTCTTCATGACCAAAGTTATTGCAATCAGCACATTCAACTTCATTTTGAAGAGGAGAAAAGTTGTTATAGGTATTATTCTTTGTTTCAATATCAATCCTTTTCTTTCTTTCTTCTCTTGTCATAATAGTTTTATATGCTACACATTGAACATATTTATGAACAAAATTGTGACATGAGAAACATTTTCCATTGAAGAAGAAATTTCTGCAATCATAAAATCTTCTCCATGAATTTAAATTTTGATTGGTGTTTCTTTGAAAGACATTCCTGTTAGTGTTCTTTGAATTAAGATGATCATGCTTTACCTGCAAAGGTTCTTTATTCCCTTCCTGAGTGACAACATGTTGTATATTAGCAGTAGCTGCTTTTAGATAATTTGGTGCTGAAGCCTGAGAAGATTCTCCGATATATCCTAGACCCGTCTTTATAAGGGGAGAACGTTGTACCTTGATAATCTCATCTAATGTTTCAGATCATTTAGAAAATCTAAGATTCAGAGTCTTTACTTTCTCAAGTTCTTTTCTTAGACTTACTACTTCACACTCTAATTTCTCATTGTGTTTCTCTTTTTCTTCAAGCTGATTTTTCAGAATTTCTATGATTATTTTATTCTCTTCTAAGACAATTTTGAGTTGATTGTTTTCATCAAGAAAATCATTGTCTTCTAGAGCATCCATAAAAGTATCCTTTTATTCTCTAGATTCTTTTTCAAATTCCATTAGAAGTCTAAGATCTTGTTCACATTCTTCCTCACTATCAGATAACCCATCACTGTCTTCATGAGTATAGTAACTTTTTCTAGTGCTAAAGCGATTCTTATTCCTTCTTGTAACTTCCTTCCCCTTGTTATGTGTTTCTTTATGAGGACACTTAGTAGCATAATGACCAACTCTTCCACAATCAAAGCATTTGAAAGGAAGCTTACCTCTGAACTGTCCTATGCCAAGTTGAAGTTTCTTTACAAAGTTTATCTCATCTTCTTCTGAGATATATCTTGATCCTTCTGTTTTTTGTACCTCTTTCCCTTTTGTAGAAGTTCTGAAGACTGCCTCTTTGAATTCAGATGGTCCTCCTCTTCTCATTTCATATGCAGTTAGTATGCCATGAAGTTGCACCACAGTAAGATTTTGAAGATCCTGCTTTTCTTCAAGAGATGAAACTTTTGACTCAAATTTTGTCGTTAGTGATCTTAAGACTTTCTAAACCAAAGTAGATTCGGTTATAGTTTCTCCCAGATTTCTCATACGATTTACTATATCATCAAGACGTAAGAAGAAATTGGCAATGCTCTCCTCATTCTCCATTTTTAGATTCTCATATTGAATTCTGAGAGTTTGGAGTTTAGCACTTTTTACCTTTGCATCACCTTCATAACTTAGAATGATTTTGTCCCATATTGCCTTTGCTGTATTCAGCTGCATGACTTTGACAAATTTTGATTTAGTTAGACTTCCCAATAGAGCATTGACCGCCTTTACATTTGTTTCATAATTCTTTCTTTCCGTCGGATCCGTTGGCATTGCAGCTGGATATTGATATCCTTGTTCAACAATTGCCCATACATCTACTCCCAGAGACTGAAGATAGGATCTCATCTTGCTTGATATTCCTTCTAGCGGCTAATCTTTTTCAGAAGGACCTGCTCTGATACCAATTGTTGGGAAAAATACTAAGAGGGGAGGGGTGAATCAGTATTTAGGGCTGAAATTTTTTTCTTTTCTTTCTCTTAAAACCATATGTTACAGTACTCCATCCAACATGTATGTCCAGATATCTTATTATGTATTTACTTAGAGCATTGCATCAGATAAGCATTAAGCATGAACAAAAATAACAGAACAAACCATCAAACATAAACAACACATATGAACACCAAGATTTAAGGTGGAAACCCAATTCGAGAGAAAACCACCGCTGTTGTAATCTCAGTCTTCAATATTTATTATAGAGAAAGATTCTTACAATATATCCTGGTGCAGACTTATACCAGCACGCAGGCACCCACCTGCAGAAGGCTACAACCTTCTCTCATTTGCCAGCCTCTCCTGGAAGGGAGCTACTACCCCCTGCTCTCGTTTACCAGCTACCACTGGAAGGGAGCTACAACCCCCTGCTCTCGTTTACCAGCTACCACTGGAAGGGAGCTACAACCCCCCTCTCTGAAGGCTTCGACCCTCAACACCACTGCGGTCCACGTTTCATCAATTTTCATACTGGATCTATGAGTTTCCATTCGACATACCTTGCCAGTCACCAGATTTATTTACTTTCTGTATACTCACACCAGTTCTTTATGATTTCGTCCATCATTCAAACCAGAGATTCATCATCGTCATATCATTATATTCATGGGTGAATCATAGTGTCGGATTTATCAGTTAAGAACAGAGCTCGCCCATACAGATATTCTTTGGAGAAATTTTTATTCACCACCCTTACAATGCACACCTCGTTCTCTATTTTTTTCTTCTCCTTTTATAGTTTTTCCTTTATTAAAACCATGAGTCAAAACCACGAACCGCTAATGGTATTACTCTGTCAGTATTCTTTTTAGTTTATCCCACGGGGCTTTTTGATCTCTTTTTAATTTTTATTTATCAATTTTACAAAAATTGACAAATAAATATATTTACAATTTTTGAATTCCCAAGCCTTATGTCTAAAGTTTAACCCTTTGGACTTTATAGAAATATCCAATGCTTCCAAATAAATTAATCTTATGATAAACCTTTGACCCCGGACCCACATAATACGCCCATCATACCACAGTAAACTTCGCGCAAGTCCAGCGTCCGATCACCGTTAGATTAGCAAGCTTCCAGATCAACGACGTATATACATATCGCTTGACCTCCGATGCTGAACGTTAACGTGCGATGGTCCGCCGTACCTGTGTTAATCTTCGTGCACCTTCAACAAATGATGACCATCCAATGACCCCTTCCCAGATCAACGGCGCTCAACGATATCACTGGGCGTCCTGGGTCGAACTATAACGCGCGATGGAGCATAGTGAAAAGTGGTTTTGTGAAGTCGTACAGGGACGCGTGTCGAGCACTCTATGGAATCACTCCTTAACCAGGAAATACCGCTTGCTCCGCATAAGCGGTGTGATGAAAACCATAAACCGCCTTCACTGTTCACTTGGTCATGGTTCCACTCTCCCACATAGGGTTCCGTCACCTTTTCAATGTATTATTATAATTAAGTTGCGCTCTAAGGTTTTTCCTTTCTACTCCTAGTTCCGTCCAACTTCACATTCCGTCGTCACTAATCTGCGCCATCTCCCATCAACTCCCTCATCAAATACAGAGTATCATTCAAGCCTTCCAATTACACAGGACATCATTCGACTCCATTACAGAGGTTATTCACACAGAGGTTTAGGGGATTCCACATAAGACTTACATTAGTCAATACACATATCCCTAACTCTGCAACAATGATTTCATTCCTCTCCAGGAACCGTAGGTATCCTCTGCCCATTATGAAATTGATCACACAGGTCATATATATTCCAGATTTACTCAAACACAATTCCACAGTTCTTCATTAACATATACAAATCTTGGCCAGATATTCAATTTGTCCTTCAATATATTACCTTGTCTCTTCCTAGCAGCTCTCCCTTTTTTCATCTCCTTTGAAAACTGTATTAAAGCCCTAATTCAACTCTACTGCTCTGTCTCTAATTCCTCTGTTTCATCTGCTGCCTCTGCTACCTCTCTGTCTCTTTTTCCTTATGGATAGTTTAGGTGCTGCTCCTGTCTTTGCCAATTCCTTTGCCATCAATGACAACATTTCCAACACTAGGTGGAAGGTTTCAACTTAGTTGTCCACCGTCAACATGATTGAGATTGTTCAATGCGTTCCCAGGGGAATCTATGAGAACTAGTGGGGTCAACAGGGCTACTCAAGACCAGTGGAGTCAACAGGTGGAGGAAGCTTAATGTTTTAAGGATGTACTTGTTGTCCACCATTAACAATTGAATACCAATCTAAGGATGTTTGTAGGTTTTCTGAGATCTAAGGAATACTTAGTTTGTCACTAACTCAGAAAGTCCCACCGTGATCGCCATTATGTTATCTCCACGTAATTTGCTAGATTGATTGAGATACCAATGGACAGGGTAACATAAAACCAAGCTTTGGAATCCAAGGACCTAGGCTTCCTGGTTTCAGAGAGGAATCTCTCTAGTAGGTGCAAATATGTGAACTTATTTTCTGATTAGGGTTGATTTTAGTCTAGATGTTAAGTGTAGGGTATTTTGATTTTTTTTGGTTGGGTAATATGCTCAGATGGATTTAGATAGAAAACAAGGAAGATTGTTAAGTCATTGGGAAATGGAGTCTAATAAGGTCATGATAAGTTCATCAATGGTTTCAAGAGCATTTGCAGGGAAATTTTAACTTGGTTGGTGGATCTTTAAGGTTGTGAAGGATCATGAGATGGACATTAAACTTGAGAACAACAAGCTAATAAAGGGAAAAAAACTAAATCCTTTATGTACTTGTAAACTGAGAGAATTATAAGATTTATGAGCATAGCAAGAGAATCAAAGGCATAAGAAAAACCTAATCCATTTGATTTCAGACTGAAAGCAAATAATCAACCAAGACAAACATTTAGATGAAACATAGAAAGGCAAGAAACTTATTTAACTTTCATAGATTTCATCATTAAGAGCAGGAAAACATTTAAGATGCACAAGTAGCTATAACCATAGAAGAAGAGAAAAGTTTGAACATCTAAAGTTATAACTATGAAGGTACCTTGAATAAAATTTAGCTAGTAAAGGAAAAGAGCATGATTCAAACAGACTTCTTTGACAAACCTAGACGAAGCTGCTTTAAAGAGGTGATTCCAAGGATAAAGTATTTCAGTGGCCACAATATGCAAGGCTAGCCATAAATCATACTTGACACTAACTGATCTAAACCATTCAAGACATGGAAAAGCTAAGAACTTCTTAGAGAGCAAGAGATGGATTCCCTAACATATCTCAATAGAAGAAAACATTGAGGTAGTGAAGGACAAATAGAAGTAAGGTGCCATCAGGAAACATTTCTTAATCTAATTTTTTTGACCTACTAAAAAATAGCAAGATGGAAAACATAATGGAAAACTAGAAAACATGAACATAAGAAACACTTCACCATCAACCAAGCTTATGGATCCTGCAAACAGTCTCTCTCCATCAACAAGCAAACCAGGGCATGCATGAGCTCCAAGACATCAAATTTTCATCAAAAACTCCAAGAGACTATGTATTTGCTTCAGCATAAGTCATCAAAATCCAACTAATACATGAGAGCCTCAGGATCTATTTATGGAGTAGCTGAGGAGATGGGAAGCCCTAAGAGGCTTCCAGAAACCCTAAGAGGCTTCCAGAAACCCTAATCTAATCATAAATTCCATAAATGTGCTTAATGACCATGCAAGGCCCCAAGACACATAGTTGATAAGAAAATAAATGAAAAACACCAAAACATAACTCCCCAATCAAATTAGGAGTGATTTGTCCAAGAAAATATTAAAAAACTCCTTTTCCATCAATCCCTATGTTTTTTTGACTTTTTTGGCAAAAGGCTGCTCCTGTGCGTAACACCTTTTCAGCAGGAAATAGGGTCTGTTGCAGCTGAGTTTTGGACTCCTTCCCGGCATCAGATTTGGCTCCGTGATGGCTCGTTGGAAAGCTTGATGAGTATAACTTCCAAAAATACTTCATGTGTGCTGAATGGATTCCATTTACCTACTAAAATATCAAATATCCCAACACTGCTCAGGGCGTAACAGCTACTCTGAAAAAGAGGCAGAAAGGTCAAATTTGAGGTGTTTTTTGACCTTTTGAGGGGGAAAAAATGCTCCAATTGACCTGAAATTTTGTGGGTAGAATGTTGGTGTTGTGAAAAATCCAAAAATTTAAACTTCAGCAGCTGAGGATGCCCTAATTTTTAGCGTAACACCTAGGGTGCTGTGCTCCTAGGGGTCAAAATTTGGAAAAAACAAAAAGTTTCCGGATTTGCCTCAATTTTGGTAGGTAGGTGCTTCATGGATCATTGGAGACCTTTAGAAAATATTGGGCCAATATAATAAGCCTAGCTTGGTCCTTTTCATCATTTGGTGTCGGGCCCTCATTTTGGGCAGTTTTGAGTTTTTTCCTTGCAAAGTGGTTTCTTCGTTCATAGTGCCCAGTCATTCTCCTTTGCAATGTAAGAGGTGCCTTGATCATTGCCTGGTACATTTTTGTCTTCATGAATGTCCTCTTCTTCATCTTTTGAACCACTGTATTCACCCTCAATTTCATATTTTGTATCAATTTTTGCAATCTTTGTAGGGTCACTGTCTTGGGCAATGTCTTCACCCTCAACTCTGTCTCACCCTTATTATTTGTTTGCTCTTGGTCTTCAGTTTCTTCACCCTCTTCCCCTGTCTCTTCATCTTTATTTTCTTCATTGATTTTAGCACCTTTGTTACTGTGATTTGGCTCACTGTTATGCTCAACATCATCTCCTTCTTGGCTGTCTTGGGAACTTTCCTGCTGACTGTCATTTTCATTGTTCTTTTCATCATCCCCTTGGCTCTCATCTTGCTCATCATTTTGCTGCTCTTCTTCATCATTTTTCCCACTACATTCATCTCTGTTTTCCTCTTCATCAGGCTCACTACTCTCATCTTTGTGGCTGCCTTCACTAATTTCATCATTGCCATCATTGATTTCTTCATGGCTATCTCCCTCTTCTTCATTTTCTTCTTCATTATGTTCACTACTTTCTCTAGGGCCACCACTGCTTTCTTCATGGCCATCATTATCTGTCTCAGTTTCCTCCTGACTGCTGCCATCTATTTGTTCTTCACTAGGGCTACTGTCAGCCTCTTCACTTGGTAGATTAGGGGAAGAAACAAGAGGTGAAATTCTTTGTGGAGAAGGCACATGGGGAGATGATGGATGAGTGGAGGCATATGGTTGTGAAGTGGAAGGAAAGTTATGCTGGATGAAGGCTCGGGGTTCTGTAAACACATCATGTGAGATGAAGGTTTCCCAAGATATTCCTTGCTGCTCTAGTTGATATAGAACAATCATTTTGATTAAGGAGTGGTGAAAAAGGCTCGACATTTGGTGGTCATAGTTTTTTATTATTGAAAAGTGAGGCCATTATCCTGATGATTAGGAGAATTATATTTTTATCAACCTTTGCAGAGGCCTTGAGGGTGAAGAAAAACCGAAACTTTGAATCACTTTAGCAATTTTTAGAGAAATTATGCTTGTGCGTAACACGAGAGCATAACAGGAAGGAGCGTAACAGGCAGGTGCGTAACAGGTAGGAGCATAACAGAAAAGAGCGTAATAGGCAGGAGCATAATAGACAGGAGCATAACAGGCAGGAGCGTAACAGGCAGGAGCGTCACAGACAGGAGCGTAACAGGTAGGAGCGTAACAGGCAGGAGCGTAACATAGGAGCATAACACCTTTTGCAGAAGGAATTTGGAGGCCTTCCCGGTGTCAGAATGAGCTCCATGATAGCTCGTTGGAAATATTGTTGAATATAATTTCCAAATAGGAAATTTTTTTCCTGTTTGGAGTTTATTTTCCTAGTCAAAAGTTGATTTTCCCAAGACTGGTCAAAAAGTGCTGAGTGACGATGCATAAATGTAGAGTGATGTTGCAAGAAACTTTTGGAGGCCTTCCTTAACTCAAAATTGAGCACATGATAGCTCATTTGAAATATATTCAAGTATATTTGTCCTTTGATCCATCAAGTAATTCATTTGGACACTCCAACTATGAGAAAAACTGATTTTCCCAAGGTTACTCCAGCAGTGCAGAAATTCTCCCGTGATACTTATATTTTTGACATTGCTCCCAAACCATGACACCTGTGTAAAAAATGAAGGAATATTTTCCTCTTGATACTATATGGGACATAAACCTCTCTGACTTTTTTCAAATTCATCTATGTTCTGCCAGAAACACATTTTTGAGAAAAACTGGCCCTAGGTGTGACACATGGCTTGTCTCTTGGAATGAATTCTTGGAAAATGATGGATGCATGATGTTTATGAGCTGGTATATACTTAATATTGCTGACATGATCTATCAAATGAATCCTTTTCTCTTGTGCCTCCTTTTCATATCAAACCCTAGCTTAGTTGGAAGAGGGAATTAGGGTTTGGTGTAGGGGATTTAGGACCGCCTTGCAGAGGGAGGGCAATGAAGGGGTTAAGGGTTGTCTGAATTCTTGGGGAAATTTTGGGGGATAGGGATATATGTTAGGGAGTAGGGGAAAGTTTAATTTCAAGAATTGAGTGAGGGGAAGGGGTCAAAAAGGTCAAAACACAGGCCTAGTCTCAAAAAAGGTCAAATTGTGGCAATAGACTAGGTTTTGTAGAAAAAAGATGATTTTGAGGGATAGGAGTGATGGGGAGTGTTTGTGAAGGTATATTAAGGATAGGAGGAGGTGTAAGAGCATCAAGATACAAGCCTTGTTGATGATTTAATCATGGAGGTTGTGAAACCAAGAAAATTTCCCTAAAAAACCCTAGTTTTCCTATCTCCCTTGTTGCAAGATTCCATCATTGAGTAGCAGACCTCTTACCTTACCAATTTATTTTGCTGGTTGGCCTCTTATTACTTCTAAAAAAGTGTCAAGATAGCCCATTACCTTATGTGCAGTCTTTTGAAGCTGAATGGTAGTCTTTTTGGAGATGATGACCTTGAAGAACATGAAACCCTAATTGACTTAGTGGGGATTCTTTGACCTCTCTTTGACTGAAAATTGGTTTGGAATCTTCAAGTGTAAAAACAGAGTATTGAAAAAGTGGTGTATTGAAGATCCAAAATACAATGTACTTGATTTATCTAAAGAGTCTACAGAGATAGTTTAGGGACCATCAATGCTTGAGGGACTTGGGGATCATGGGCATAAGTTAAGCTTGTAGGAAACCCTGTTGGGAAAATACTGAGAGGGGGGGGTGAATCAGTATTTACAGCATATTCAAAAATTTTACTTTTTCTTGCTTCTAAAACCCATACGCTACTTTTCTGAAACAGACTCGCGTATATACGCGGATACCCTTAATGAAACTCGCGTATACACAGATATCTACTTATGTCATTTGTTCTTCACTTAAATAATTCCATCAATCAATCATCAGATGTTTAATAAATAGTAAACATGTGCAGTAAGAACAGAATAAGCCATCACACAAAGCATCACACATGAACACCAGGATTTTTAGGTGGAAACCCAAAACGGGAGAAAACCACCGCTGCAGTTGCTCAGCCTTCAATATTTTATTATAGAGAAAACATATTACAACATATGTGCTGGCGCAGACTTGACCAGCACGCAGGCACCCACCTGCGCTCGTTTACCAGCCTCTCCTGGAAGGGAGCTCCAACCCCCTGACTCGTTTACCAGCCTCTCCTGGAAGGGAGCTACGACCCCCGATCTCGTTTACCAGCCTCACCTGGAAGGGAGCTACAACCCCCTGACTGAAGGCTACAACCCTCAGCACCACCTTGGACCACGTTTCATCAATTTTCACACTGGATCCAACCACTTCAATAGAACACAACTTGCAAGCCACAATTCATCATATTTCCAGACCGAACCCTTTCCATACTTTTAAGCACAACCATACATCATCAACAGATACATATCAACACAGATCAGATAGCAGAAACACAGCAGAACAGATCAGATATTTCATACCCCTTGCTTCAGCAAACCCTAGTTTTCATACGCGCTTTTACTTCACTGATGTCGCGTATATACGCACTTCCGTCCACACGAACCAGCGTATACCTCAGTGTATATTTTATTGCGCATAGGCGCTTTTACTTCAGAGAAGCCGCGTGTATACGCTCTTCCTTCGCGGCAAAGTAGCGTATAGATCTTCAATGACTACAGAGCAGCATACTTCATCAGATCAGATGTTCAATTCAGATTTACCCTTTTCACTTCAGTCAGATGTTCGCCTAGATGTTCGCCTCATCACAGATCTAGGCCTTCCATAAGCAGATCTAGCAGATACAAGTGCATTTCAGATCTAGATCCCCTTCTTCATCATTGGTGCATCATACCTTCAGATTTTTCTTCAAGTGTAACCCTTCCATTCAGATCTACTTCAGAGAGAAGTATTCATTCAAGCTCAGACATCTTGCACCCACACTCATATTTTGCACAATGAATTTCTTCTCCTTATATAGGTTTATCCTTTTTCAATACCATGAGCCCCTTTTTCAATACCATGGGCCAAAACAATACCATGAGCCCAAAACTACCTGGACGGGGTCAATTGGGCGGATCATTACCCAATACCATGGGTCAATACCATGGTGGTTACCCTTGGTTTTGCACTTTTTGAGCGCTTTAGCCCATACGCGACTTGGCACGTTCTTTTCCGCGTGCATACGCGACTTCCCTTAGACCAATCCGCGTATACATAGAGACATACTCTTTTTCATCATAGAATTAACACATGCTGAATTCCTTTCTTCATTGCCTTCTGTTCATTCAGTAGATACATCAGATTTCCTTCATCAAGGACATATTCTATCAAGCACAACTTCATCAAGTAAGTTGTCATCATCATCTTCATTTCAAGGACAACGCTCAGCATCATATTACATCATATCACATCAGATTTACATCATTTACCAAGTCCATCAAGTCAAGAATAACTTCATCAGGTGGTTTGCCATCAAGGACAACACATGTCAACAGTCGCATGTCTTCATCTTCATTTAGTGGGTTGCCATCAAGGACAACACTTTGCATCATATTTCCAACAATCTCCCCCTTTGGACTTGATGGCAACCATGATGGTGTTTGGTTACCACAGTAGATAGATATCATGTCACTCTCCCAAATATTTGACATCATTATCTTCTATTCATTCAAACACCATGTCACTCTCCCCCTTTGACATCAAGGGCAAAGGGCGGATCACAAACCAACACTCTCCCCGCTTCCTCATGTGGAAGAAACATTCTGCAGATCTGATATATGCTGAAGTGACCAAGCTCCCCCTGAGTTCAGGCTGAACTTTCAAACATATTTTCCAATGAAGTACATGACTCTATGAACTTCCTATCACCAAAGACTCATACTTACATCAGTTATCCATCCAAGTGGATTTACATATGAGACTCAACTACCCAACCAAGTGGGTTTACAAATTTGACTCAGCTACCCAACCAAGTGGGTTCACAAATTTGACTCAGCTACCCAACCAAGTGGGTTTACAAATTTGACAAACCTTTACATGACTGAATATTACAATTTACATCATGGGTCTTTTTCATGACCAATACCAAGAAGACCTCAAGAGAGATCATATAACAGAACCATCATAATGCCAACAATTCATTATACTCAGCAACGCTAATGCTCCCCCTGAATCTGTGCAACCATGCATCCTTTTCATATGATTAAGGCTCCCCCTTAGTTTGTGCATCCTAAACATTTTCACCAACAAATCATCAAGGCATCTTCATCAAAACATTAGAAACAGATTTATGAGAATTGGAACACCACCAGAGATACCAAACAACACTGCAGCTGTGCTGAAGAGAGCTGAACCAACCAAAAATTTTCAGGAACCAAACATACGCGGTTTTATGTGCATGAACTCGCGTACATACGCGACTGTGTTTCAGGAAACCCGCGTATCCCAAGACATCTTCTAAAATTTTATGCAGATTTGTTCTGTTGACTGGCAGAGAACACTCCCAGCTTCTGTCTTAGATACTCGAACGCTTCCCTGGGCAGGGGTTTGGTAAAGATATAAGCAACTTGTTCTTTGGAGGGAACATACTCCAACTTCACTTTTTGCTCAAGCACTTGTTCACGTAGGAAATGATATTTGATGGGAATGTGCTTGGTCTTCGAATGCATAACAGGATTTTTTGAGATACTGATGGCACTTGTATTATCACACATAATGGAGATAGGAGTTGCACATTTGATTTGAAAATCTTGCAAGGTTTTCATCATCCATAGGAGTTGAGTGCAACAAGATGTGGCAGCTACATACTCTGCTTCAGCTGTTGATAAGGCAATAGAATTTTGCTTCTTGCTGAACCAAGATACTAACCGGGGCCCCATGTAGAATGCACCACCACTAGTGCTTTTCCAATCATCAACACTTCCAGCCCAATCTGCATCAGTGTAAGCATCAAGAGTAAGATTAGCATTCTTCGGATACCATAGACCAAAATCTTGAGTTCCTTGTAGATATTTGAAAATTCTTTTGACAGCCTGAAGATGAGACTCTTTTGGATTAGCTTGGAATCTTCCTACAATCCCAACTGCATGCATAATGTCTGGTCTAGTCCCAGTGAGATAAAGCAGACTTCCTATCATTGATCTGTATTCTGGTTGATTCACTGTGGGAGAATCATCATTAGAACTGAGACTACATCCGGTTATCATTGGTGTACTTATAGGTTTGCATTCTTCCATGCCATACTTCTTCAGAATTTGCTTAAGATATTTTGCTTGTGATAGAAATATACCATCTGCAGTTTGATGTACTTGCAATCCAAGAAAGAATGTTAGTTCCCAAAGTAGAGACATTTCAAATTCTTGCTGCATGACAGAGGCAAATTTTTGACTCATAGATTCTTCGTTACTCCCAAAAATGATGTCATCAACATATACAACCACAATCAATAGTTTGTCATTTTCAACTTTTGTGTACAAGTTGCTATCAGCAGACCCTTTTGAAAATCCTTGTTGATGAAGATATTTGTCAAGACGATAATACCAAGCCCTTGGAGCTTGTTTGAGACCATATAGAGCCTTTTTAAGTCTACAAACAAGATTTGCATCATTTCCCAAAATGAATCCTTCTGGTTGTTTTATATATACTTCTTCTTCTAGATCACCATTAAGAAAAGCAGATTTAACATCCATTTGATAAACTTTGATGTGTTGATAACTTGAAAAAGCAAGAAACATTCTTATGGCTTCAAGTATAGCTACAGGAGCAAAAGTTTCTTCAAAGTCTATACCTTCTTGTTGAGTATACCCTTTGCAAACCAATCTAGCTTTGTTTCTTACAACATCCCCATTCTCATTTAACTTATTCTTGAAAATCCATTTAGTTCCAATGACATTTTTATCATGAGGTCTTGGAACCAAATCCCAAGTGTCATTTTTTTCAATTTGAACAAGTTCATCATCCATGGCTTGCCTCCAACATTCATATTTGCTAGCTTCATTAACATTGTGTGGTTCAATTGTGGATATGAGTGCCAAATGATTAGAAGATCCTACAAGAGTTCTCCTTGTTCGTACACCAGATTCTTTGTCACCCAAAATTTGAGATTCAGGATGATTCTTTTGAACATATCTGGATGGAGCTTTTTCAGATAGATCATCTTCAGGTTCTTCATTGGATCCACTGTCTATATCATTTCTATCTGATGTAGAAGGCCATATGTCGCTATCATCTTATTTTGTTGTTTGTTTTTCTTCTTTAGGAGCTGCAGGAGACTCATCAATAACAACATCAATACATTCAACAACCTTTTGAAGCCTTTTATTGTAACATGTGTATGCTTTGCTTGAAGATGTGTAACCAAGAAATATCCCTTCATCTGATCTAGGTTCAAAATTGCCAAGTTTTTCATCATTATTTTTGATAAAGCATTTACTTCCAAAAACTTTAAAATGCTTCACAGTGGGAGACTTACCATACCAGAGTTCATATGGAGTTTTGTCACTATTTACCCGAACATGAGCCTTGTTTAGAATGTTAACAGCTGTAAATGCTGCTTCACTCCAGAACATGTTAGAAATGCCAGAATCAGCTAGCATAGCTCTAGCCATTTGAACAATTGTTCTATTCATTCTTTCTGCTACACCATTTTGTTGTGGAGTGCCTGCTACAGAGAATTGTCTTTTTATGCCATGTTGTTCACAAAATTCAAAGAATTCATTTGATGAATATTCTCCTCCTCGATCAGATCTAAGACACTTGATTTTTAGATCTAATTCATTTTCTTCCAATGCTTTGAAGCTCTGAAATTTTTCAAATGCTTGATCTTTGTGTTTAATGAACCCGATCCAACACATTCTAGAGTAGTCATCAATAAATAAGATATAGTATTCATCCCCATGTAATGACCTTTTCCTCATAAGTCTACAGATGTCAGTATGAATGAGTTCAAGAGGCTTACTTGATGATCCTTCTTTGGCATTGAATCGTACTCTGGGCTGCTTACCAAATTGACAAGATTTGCATATGATACTTTCTAGAAGATTGACCTTGGGAAGATCACGAACAACTTGAAGTCTGCTTGCTTTGTTGATTTGAGAGAAACTCAGATGCCCCAGCCTTCTATGCCATAGCCAATTTTCTGAAGATTTGCTCAAGTAACATTGATCTATGCCGTTTAGTACATACAGGTTGCTTGGATTTCTTTTTCCTTTTATAATGATTCTACCTGTATCAAGATCACGAACCACACATTCTTTGGAACTGAAGACTACTTCTGCTCCTTGATCACACATTTGACTAACACTTAACAGGTTATGCCTTAATTCATCCACATACATGAAATCTTTAGCCTTCACTTTTTCTTTTAGAAATACTGACCCTTTTCCTTTAATTACAGCAGGAGTATCATTTCCAAATGTAACTTTCTTTTCCTTTTCTAGAGCATTATAAGTATGAAGTTTGATTTTGTCACCTGTCATGTGTCTTGAGCACCCACTATCGATGTACCATTGATTTTCTTCACCTTCTGCAAATAATTCTATCCCACAATTTTCAACTGGCGGTTCTTTCTTTTTCCACACTTTAGAGCTTGAGGGAACATGTTCTTTTGGCTGGATCTTGTTCCTGCATTCAGATTCTTCATGGCCAAAGTTATTACAATAAGTACATTCAACTTCACTTTGAAGAGGAGAAAAATTGTTATAGGTATTCTTCTTTGGTTCAGCATCCAACCTTTTCTTTCTTGCTTCTCTTTTCATGATGGTTTTATATGCAACACATTGAATAGCTTTATGACCAAAATTATGACAAGTGAAACATTGCCCATTGAAGTAGAAATTTCTGCGATCATGGAGTCTTTTATTTGAATTTACCTGTTGGTTGTAGTGTCTTTGAAAGCTATCCCTGTTAGTGTACCTTGAATTGAGATGGTCCTGCTTTCCCTGTAGAGATCCTTCATTCCCTTGCTGAGTGACTGAATGATGTAAACCACCTGTAACTGCTTTTAGATAGTTTGGTGCTGAAGTTTGAGAAGATTCTCCTGTATATCCAAGACCTGTCTTTATAAGAGGAGAACGTTGTACCTTGATGATCTCATCTAAGGTTTCAGATCCTTTAGCAAATCTAAGATTCAAGGTTTTTGCTTTCTCAACTTCTTTTCTTTGACTTACCACTTCACATTCTAGTTTTTCAATATGTTTCTCTGCTTCTTCAAGCTGTTTTTCAATGGTCTCTCTGATTATCTTTTGTTCTTCTAAGAGAATTTTGTAATCTTCTAAGCGAAGTTTGAGTTGATTATTTTCTTCAAGAAAATCGTTTTCCTCTAGAGCATCCATAAAAGTATCATTTTCTTCTTTTTTTTCAAATGCCATGAGAAGTCTAAGATCTTCTTCACATTCTTCCTCACTATTAGATGACCCATCACTATCTTCATTAGTATAGTAACTTTTCTTAGAGCTAGATCAGTTCTTATTCCTTCTTACTACTTCTTTTCCTTTATAAGGACATTTTGCAGCATAATGACCAACTTTTCCACACTCAAAACATTTGAAGGGAAGCTTACCTTTGGATCTTCCAGTACCTAGTTGGAGCTTTCTCACGAAATTTGCTTCTTCTTCATCGGATATATAGCTGGATTCTTTGACAACTTCCTTTTCCTTTCCTTTTGTAGATGTCTTAAAAGCAGCTTCTCTTATTTGAGAAGGACCTCCTTGTCTCATTTCAAAAGCAGTCAGAGTACCATGTAATTGAACAATAGTAAGCGTTTGCAGATCTTGCCTTTCTTCAATAGCTGAAACTTTAGAGTCAAATTTTGAAGTCAATGATCTTAAGACCTTTTCCACCAGAGTAGTATCAGTTATGGTTTCACCCAAATTTCTCATTCAATTTACAATATCATCCAGACGAAGAAAGAAACTGGCAACACTCTCATCACTATGCATCTTCAAATTTTCATATTCAATTCTAAGGGTTTGGAGTTTTGCACTTTTTAGACTTACTACTTCACACTCCAATTCCTCATTGCGTTTCTTTTCTGCTTCAAGCTGATTTTAAAGAGTCTCTATGATTATGTTCTTTTCTTCGTGGCTTACCTTGAGTTGAGTGTTTTCTTCAAGAAGATTATTGTCTTCTAGAGAATCCACAAAAATATCCTTTCTTTTCTAGATTCTTGATCACATCCTATCAAGAATGCCCATATTTTTGTACCAAGATTTTGCAGATATGCTTTTGTTCGTACCTTCCAGAATATCAGATTGCTTCCATTGAATAGAGGTGGCTTTATAGACATTACTCCTTCTTGACTTCCCATTGCGACGGATCTCCTTTAAGCGATCAAGCTTCTGCACAAGGACCTGCTCTGATACCAATTGTTGGGAAAAATACTGAGAGGGGGGGTGAATCAGTATTTACTGCATATTCAAACTTTTTACTTTTTCATTCCTTTAAAACCCATACGCTACTTTGCTGAAGCCAACTAGCGTATACACGCGGATATCCTTCATAAAACTCGCGTATTCACAGAGATTTAATTATGCCATTAGTTCTTCACATATATCATTCCATCATTCATTCATTAGATGTTCTATAAACTGTAAACATGTGCAGTAAGAACAGAATAAACCATCACACAAAGCATCACACATGAACACCAGGATTTTTAGGTGGAAACCCAAGTCGGGAGAAAACCACCGCCGCAGTTGCTCAGCCTTCAATATTTTATTATAGAGAAAACATCTTACAACATATGTGCTGGCGCAGACTTGACCAGCACGCAGGCACCCACCTGCGCTCGTTTACCAGCCTTTCCTGGAAGGGAGCTTCAACCCCCTGACTCGTTTACCAGCCTCTCCTGGAAGGGAGCTCCAACCCCCTGACTCGTTTACCAGCCTCTCCTGGAAGGGAGCTACGACCCCCGATCTCGTTTACCAGCCTCACCTGGAAGGGAGCTACGACCCCCTGACTGAAGGCTACAACCCTCAGCACCACCTTGGACCACGTTTCATCAATTTTCACACTGGATCCAACTACTTCAATAGAACAACACTTGCAGGCCACGTTTCATCATATTTTCACACTGGACCCTTTCCATACTTTTAAGCACAAACATACGTCACCAACAGATACATATCAACACAGATCAGATAGCAGAAACACAGCAGAATAGATCAGATATTTCATACCCCTTGCTTCAGCAAACCCTAGTTTGCATACGCGCTTTTACTTTACTGATGTCGCGTATATACACGCTTCCGTCCACACAAACCAGCGTATACCTCAGTGTATATTTTATTGCGCATACGCGCTTTCTCTTCGCTGAAGCCGCGTATATACGCGCTTCCTCCGCGGCGAAGTAGCGTATAGATCTTCAATGATTACAGAGCTGCATACTTCATCAGATCAGATGTTCAATTCAGATTTACCCTTTTCACTTCAGACAGATGTTCGCCTAGATGTTCGCCTCATCATAGATCTAGGCCTTCCATAAGCAGATCTAATAGATACAAGTGCATTTTAGATCTAGATCCCCTTCTTCATCATTGGTGCATCATACATTCATATTTATCTTCAAGAGTAACCCTTTCCATTCAGATCTACTTCAGAGAGAAGTATTCATTCAAGCTCAGACATCTTGTACCCACACTCATGATTTGCACAATGAATTTCTTCTCCTTATATAGGTTTATCCTTTTTCAATACCATGAGCCCCTTTTTCAATACCATGGGCCAAAACAATACCATGAGCCCAAAACTACCTGGACGGGGTCAATTAGGTGGATCATTACCCAATATAATGGGTCAATACCATGGTGGTTACCCCTGGTTTTGCACTTTTTGAGCGCTTTTGCCCATACGCTACTTGGAACGTTCCTTTCCGCGTGCATACGCGACTTCCCTTAGGCCAATCTGCGTATACCTAGAGACATACTCTTTTTCATCATAGAATTAGCACAAGCTAAATTCCTTTCTTCATTGCCTTCTGTTCACACTGTAGATACATCAGATTTCCCTCATCAAGGACATATTCTATCAAGTACAACTTCATCAAGTAAGATGTCGTCATCTTCATCAAGTGGGTTGCCTTTCAAGGACAACACTTAGCATCATATTGGCAACAAACATCATATCACATCAAATTTACATCATTTACCAAGTTCATCAAGTCAAGGATAACTTCATCAGGTGAATTGCCATCAAGGACAACACATGTCAACAGTCGCATGTCTTCATCTTCATTCAGTGGGTTGCCATCAAGGACAACACTCTGCATCATATTTCCAACAATCTTCTTGACGATTCATTCATACCTATGGTTCATCATGCCTTCACTTTGGTTTTGGATCAATGCTGCCAACTCATCTCAGTGTCTTCGATATGTTCAAGAGAAGTCATCCAATGAATACTCATCCTTCTGCAATACTCATAAACCTTCATTCTCATGATAGTCATCCCTGAACATTGCTATATCAATTCATACCTTTTTCTCTGAAATCAGTAACTCCCATTTCGCAATAAGGTGGCCTCCTATCGACGAAAAATCATTATCTAGGAAGTTCACTTAGAAACATTATATTCCAGTATCATGAGGCTTGTTACAGTTTCGACAAGATCCTCGCTTCCGGAATTTTGACCGAAAGATTTTGTTTGTCGTTCGACATCAAATAATATATTCACGCCTTATGAAATGTACTGCGGTACCTTGAGGTCCATTGACATCAATGGTGGTTCTCTCACGTTTTTTAACAGCTCAAATTATTGGTTGGTAATCAAATGATTTCTTTCCATGTTTGACTACAATTCATATATTCTCATGGCTAGACTTGTACCCGAATGATTGCGTGAACGAGATAAGAAGACCCTGGATCTAGTTTTAGCCATCTGGGCTACGATTTCAGGATTGTTTTACACATAATCTGTACAGTGACCTTACATACAGATTGTCATCCGAACATGGGCCTATCTGTAGGCATGTCTATATTGGGCAATATTCCAATGTAGATGGCTTTTTGAATTATGTACATATTATTAGAAAGTTTATGTGCTGAGCATGGGAATGCCTTCCCTCAACAATTATGATCAAGAGGATATATCATGATGTAATGTATTGTAATATTGATGCAGGTCACCACTCTGTTTCATCTCCAGCCCATCACAGTGTAAATCATCTTAATCAAAATATTGTTATTATTATTCTGACTTCATGCTCTAGGGGGCAATTTTTATAGGTCAATTTGGGCACCATTCCCAATGACCTGGTTAACTGGACATCATCTCCAGAACCAATGAATAGTGTCTATCATCCCTTATCATTTTATTTGCTACGTGCCCTAAGACAAGGAACAAGACAAATCATCCATGACATTCATTTGTAAAGGCTTCCAAGATTTGAAGTTTATAAGATATCATATGAGAGCTCATCAACGTTGCCTCTAAAGGGACTAAGTGCATTGCATATGCAAGTAACCCCACTCAAGGGTGCTCTGTGTTAGTCATCAGCAATTTTTTTCGTTCTATAGATGCCTAAATGTTTATCCCAGATTTCTAGAAACAAAATTCATGAATATTGTGAGTTCTAGAAATCTCACTGCCTTCATTATCCTCAGGATAAATTTTTCACTATTTTACTACTCTATCAAGTCATGGCTAGCCTATCATTCCCAGAAGACCAAATCATGGACTTATGCCACTCATTATCACTATGTTTTCCACCTCTAAACTTACCACTATGTTTTGACTTGCCTAACCCTTCTACTTACACCTTAGATTGCCAAGTATCCTAACATTTTCCCCTATTCACCAAATGCCTCAAGCATTGGTGGTTTCAAGCTACCTTTCTAGGATCTTTAGATAAATAAAATTCATCATTTTTTAGGGCTGTAATGCATAGGGTTTGTCAAAACTCTATTTTACACCTAAAAACCCTAAATCAAGTTTTCAACCAAAGACCAAGTCCAAAAGGCCTCCCACTAGGTCACCTAGGATTTCACAAGTCATAGGATTGTTTTGATGTTCTAAATATTTGTTTTTCCTGTGCTAAGAGGCTGCAATCAAAGAGAAAGAAGGTTAGCATATGATTTTCCAAAAGGATCAGAAAATCTTCCAAAGAAGGCCTCCTGGATCAAAAGTACAACTTCTGCAAAAAGACAGCTGCCCATCTTAAACATTTCTACAGGAATGAATGAGATGGCCATCAGAAGAAAAAGAGGTAAGTTAAGAGGGTAAATCATCACAAAGGAAATTCACAGCAAAGAAGAGACATCATTCCTAATTTCAAAGAGCATTAGGGTTTTTATGACTGATTGGCTAAAAAGTGTTGCCCAGCAAGGAGCCAATACAAAGGATCACAAGGATAGATGGTACATCAGCACCACTGAGCATGAATTGAAGATTTCTAGAAATGATAAATACGGAAAGGAAAAATCCCTAAAGCCTAAATCTTGAGAAGGTAGGAAAAGAAGTAAAATGAAGGTGATAGACCTCCATCATGACAAAAAGAGGTTTTCCAAAAGCCTTTGAACGTAACCTCCATGGCTTTCCAAGATAAAAGAATTTTCCCTACATCAAAGGGACAAATTGTAAAGAGTATCAGTGTGAGGAAGTTTGAGCCTTCAAGTGCAGTCAGATGTCTTCAAGATGGTCAAAGAAGGAAAGCAGGAGGTTAAGTGTCAAATAAGAAATCAAATTGAGCATGAGTTCTATTGTTGAGTGACTAAAGTTTTCAAGATTCCAAAAATGACCAAGAAGACAAAATTAATTTGTGTCATGGCACCTACAACAAACAGAAGTGGCCAAGGGGAGGTAATGAAAAAATTGATTGAAAAGACTAAGGTCACTGTGAAAGACAACCTTACTATACCTCTGGAAAATCAGTAAGAAGGGGTTGAAGACATGAGGATGACTAAAACACAGTGAAACCATACAACTCCAACAGGCACCAGCAAAACAAGTTTTAAGAAATGTCAACAGGCCAAAGAGAGCTAAAATCCATCACCTTAGTTACCTAAGGACAGCCAAGAAGAAAGGTTGAGATGATTAAAGATCATTTTTTAAGTTTAAGTCACCTCCTGCAAAAGAAAAAGGATATCACTAATAAAGTGACCAAAGACAAAACATTAGCCAAGGTAGGTTTCTAGTTTTAATTTATTATTCCAAGGGTATAAAAGCATCATCATTTATCACTCAAGTTTACTTATCATTTGCAAAATAGATCAAAGAGTCTTCAGAGAGAAATTTCATGGTTTCTGGAAATATTTGAGTAGGAGAAGCCCTGCGCTATGCTCCTATAAAGCTATGCTACGCATCTTCATGTTCCCTCTATCGGAATTGCAACAGGGCGCTACACGCCTGTGGAAGTGTGCTACGCATAGGGACGTGTAGAGGCCCGACACCAAACTGTTGTAGCTTCAAACTACTACACGCCTGTCCTCCGTTCAAATGCTACATAGAAGACCACCTAGGCGCTACGCGCTGGGCCGTTCAAGCCTAACCCAACACCGTGTAGACTATGTCGCGCTACGTGCTGGACCGTTCAAGCATGACCCGACATTGTGCAGACTCTGTCGCACTATGCGCTGGGCCATTTAGACCTGACCCGACACCGTGCAGAATCTGTCGCGCTATGCGCTGGGCCATTTAGGCCTGACCCAAAACCGTGCAGACTCTGTCGTGCTATGCATTGGACCATTCATGCCGACCCAACTAGCCCAACACTACACACCTACACTACGTGTTTAGCCAGGAAACTTTCTCTAGCAGATCAAGCCTCCAAATTTGCTCAGAGCTCCTCCATGTCTCTTCTTGGCACCTCCTGAGGTTTTTTAAGAGGTATTTATATCTATTTCCCCCTTTCATACTGTTTTAAAGGGTGAAATTAGAAATAAAGTTAGAAAGCCTAGAGGAAGAGAAAGCCTTATCACCATGCTAAAAAACTCTGTTGATTGAAGAACACTCACCCATCTGCATGATAAAGATACATTGAGACTGCTTTGCTAATCACTCATCATTTTCCTTCACTTGCAAATCACTTCCATTCTCATTATCATCTCACTTACCCCTCTCCATATCATTTTGCAAGTAGTTCAAGGTTTTGTTTTCAAAGTAAGAGTAAAAAAATAAAATGTCTAGAGAAGGCAGTAGTGACAGTGGCAAGGGAGGCCAAAGACCTAGCAGACAGCAAAGAAAGGGTGGAAGAGAAAATGGATTTAAACCTTTGAACACCAAAGAGTTGATAGCTATTAGGTTGCAAATTGGGTATGTATTTTCTAGTAAGTTCATTCTCGTTATCCTTCATTCTTATCTTTTTCATGTCTTAATGCGCTAATCTATTAAGGAATTATGGTAAGAAATGAGGAATGATTACAGTTGTGATTTAACTAACGTTTACCCTTATTTATGTAGGAAAATAGACAAGGAACGATTGTTGTTCCCTGTTGTTGGCACAGCCAAATCCGACAAGCAAAGAAAGGAATGAATCGGTTGCGGACAAGGCTAAGAATGAATTAATGAGATCAGCGCAAAATAGAGGAAGATTTATTTAATATGGAAATTGGTTTCGAATCCCTCAGGATCTCCCGATCTTGAGGGATTGAATTTACTATTTAATTTTTACCCTTTATGACTATAAAAGGAAATGATTGTAGGAAGACAGGAATGCCTGTTATTTTTCCAAATTGTACAATCAACTTTCATACACGAAATCTTGAAGAAATCTGAATCTCAACCATCAGTAGGTCCTCGAAACATTTCGTCCAGACAACCTACTGTCTCCCTTTGGGCCACAGGCTCACTATCTATAGCCTACGCTGAGGTCCATAGAAAAAATGTAGGAACTGAGCAGAGTTTTCAAGAAATTGAAAATTCATGCCCAATTTCCTCACAAGAAGGGAATTCTTGTAATATTCGTGAAGGAGGAGGAGAAACAAGGGAAGAACCAGGAGCCCCTCAGGTAGTAATTGAACAAGGAACACCCAGTATCCCAAACAGAGGGAGTTTTGTTAATATTATTTCCACCTCTTGGGATATTCGTGAAGGAGGAGGAGAAACAGGGGAAGAACCAAGATCCCCTCAAGTAGTAATTGAGCAAGGAATACCCATTATCCCAGACAAAGGGAGTGTTGTTAATATTATTTCCACCCCTTTGGGACACCCTAGGGATAACTCCCCAGCTCCAGAAATCCCAAAAGGATACTGGCATATATTTGATCAAATGGCTAACAATTCACAAGCACCCCAAACTTCCACATTGCAGTACCCCATCGTTGACACAACTGCCAACGCTCCTATGAAAGTTATCCCTTTACAAAATACTCCCACCTTTCATGGGCTCTCATCAGAGGATACAGATACATTTATGTTTGAATTTGATGTATTATTTCGGGGTTATCATTATACCACCGACCCCGAAAAACTAAATTTTTTTCCATCTACATTAAAAGGCGCATCCTTGTGTTGGTTCATGGGGCTAGGTGGAGGAACAGTAAATGATTGGGATCAAATGAAAAATGATTTCCTTAAAAAATATCAAGATTATTGCAGATCTAGGGAATTGAAAGAGGAAATATTCCAAATGGTAGCTAGACCCGGTGAAACATTGGAAGAGTATGTAGAGCACTTCCAATATAACCTCCAAATATCCCCTTATGTAAATCTGCCCCTGCCTGATAATGTGCTGAAAACTACACTGATTAAAGGGATGAAAGAACAATGCATAGAGACATTAAATATTATGGGTAAAGGTTTGGTTATGGATTTTTAGACTAGTTATTACGTGCAAATGTTTGTTTGGTTGGGTTGAGTTGATACAGCAGAATATGAAAGGTCTAGGAAAGATAGACAGAAAGAGGAAATATCTGGTTCATTGGGAAATGGAGTCAAAATAAGATCATGACAAACTCTTCAAGGGATATGGGATATCAAAGGGCAAATCTAACTTGGCCACATGATCCTTTGTTTTGGAATGAGATGGACATTAATGATTTGGAAAAAGAAAATTAATTCTCAACAAAGGGAACTTGAGAAACATGACTTAACAATAAAGAGATATTTGATAGACAGGGCTAACCATAAATTCTACAAAAATTCTTTAAGCAAATAATGATTTCAAGACAACTTCTAAAATGAAATCTAAGATTCGGGGAACACCCTATTTCCTCAAAGATCTTATTTTAAAGGATTTAGAAAACATAAAAGATTCACTGATAGTTGCATTCATAGAAGAGGGAACACCTAAATAACAATTGTGTTTGCAACTATAAAGACCTTCAAAACAACTGTTTAAGCAGGGGCAAAGGGTAAGATCAAAACCGACCTCTTTGGTTAACTTAAGACGATGGTACTTCGAAGGGAGATTTCAATAACGGCTTTCAAGTGATGGCAGACAAGCAGGGAGAACCATAACATGCTGAAACCAACTATTTGAGCTATCAAGGAAATAAACGAGCATGAAGACTAAAGAGAAGTTTTAAAGCCTCTAAAATACTTCAGCAGAAGAAAACATAAAACAATGAAGGGTGAACAGGTCTAAGGTGCTTCCAGGAGTCATTTCTTAGCCTAAAACTTCCAGCCTACTGTAGTAAGAAATTATGGAACATAATGAAAACAAGGAAAAAACATTTAACAGTTTAGAGCACTTCACCAACAGCCAAGCTCATGGATCAAATGATAGAGCCTTCTCAGGAACAGACATGCAACGGCATCATCAAGACATCCAAGACTCCAAATTATTTTCAACTTCAACAGACTTGTATATTTATTTCAGAGAGTTTCAATATTACAACTTGTGATCAAACAGCAACCAAACTTCTCATCTTACGCAGAAGTACTTATAGGAAGATGGGGAGGTGAGAACTAACAAAAATAGCTCGTGAACCATTAACACAGATTAAATGACTTCTCGGTCTCTTGAGGGGTTCGATGGGGAATTGTACAGGTGGATCACTATATTAATGTTTTACAATTAATATCAAAGCTCGGCGGGAGCTTTATTTGACTTTGAGGCTCTATGTTCCGTCCAGAGCAACTCTGCAGCTACTTTCTATTACACTCCTTTGGCAGAATTAACTTCTTGGTAGCGCTGGAGGCAGATATTCCCTGAATCAATAACTTCGGCCTCTGTTTGAAAGGTTTGAGGTGACAGGTGGCTCTTTGTAGTAGCTGAGGAATCAATTCGCCTCAGTTGAAGCGGTGGAAACCTTTCTATCATCAAAACATTTATGATTTTCTTTTAAACTGTGTTTTGAGTTGGGGATTAGGCTTATGATAACGGTCTTAGCCGTAATCCCCATAAAAACCGTCTTCAATCTTCATCTGCTGTGTTCTGTCTTCAAACTGATACTCTTTAACTTTTTTTGAATTAAAACAGTGTCTTGTCGATGTGCAGGCCGCACTGGGCTTTTTTAAAGGCATCAATGCCCATGAAGCATTGAGAAATTATTGAATCCAACCGTGTGAATGGTTCTCTTTAACAGGTCGAAGGCGCAGGAAACGTCTTTCTGAACCCTCGGCTCTCTTTCATTACACAATGGAAAACCATTAAAACACCTGCAAAACACAAAAATAGTTAAGAAATCCTGCGGAAATAGGTTTAAACTGCTTCAGATGGCGGGGGAGGAGCGTAGCCGTCGGATGAAGGCAACCAACGGTGGAGATTTGCGTAGACGAGGCGAAAAGGAGAGCGGGGAGATGAACAAGTCGGAGTAGTTTTGGACCGTCCGATCTGGACATGTGGACGGTCCAGATTCAATCGAAGGGTCTCAATTGGAGGTGGTGGAAAAGGGGATGCGATTGAAAATTTCAGTGCGATTGAAACATTCCGATTGAAAAATTCCGATTGAAAATTTCCGATTGAATCATTCCGATTGAAAAATTCCGATTGAAACATTTCGATTGGGCGATAATCGTTCGATCTGGTCTAGATTGACGGTCCAGATCCTTTGTTTTCTTGCACCGGCGGGACCCTTATACTTCGTAAGAAA
>JAXQQM020066729.1:0-23539 GCA_034641835.2 Pinus albicaulis | reverse complement strand
TATATGTACAACCTCTGATCCACATCATGTTGGGAAAAATACTGAGAGGGGGCGGGGGGGGTGGGGGGGGGGGGTGAATCAGTATTTACTGCATACTCAAAACTTTTCACTTTTTCATTCCTTAAAACCCATACACTACTTTCCTTTAGTGAACTCGCGTATACACGCGGATATATTTCATGCAACTCGCGTATACATAGAGATCTAATTATGTCATTAGTTCTTTACTTATATCATTCCATCATTCATTCATCCGATGTTCAATAAACAGTAAACATGTGCAGTAAGAACATAATAAACCATCACACAAAGCATCACACATGAACACCAGGATTTTAGGTGGAAACCCAAATCGGGAGAAAACCACCGCTGCAGTTGCTCAGCCTTCAATATTTTATTATAGAGAAAACATCTTACAACATATGTGCTGGCGCAGACTTGACCAAGATTTGTTGTGCACTCCACTCGCTTTCATTTACTAAATTCTCTCCCCGGGAAGGGGAGCTACAACCCTCGACTTGTTTACCAAATTCTCCCCTGGAAGGGAGCTAATGCACTTCGATCTTCGTTACTTCGCCTCACCTCGGAAGGAGCTACGACTTAGATCTCGCACAAATTTCACCATAAGGGGAGCTACGCCCCCTGATCTCGTTTACCAGCCTCACCTGGAAGGGAGCTACGACCCCCTGACTGAAGGCTACAACCCTCAGCACCTCTATGGACCACGTTTCATCAATTTTCACACTGGATCCAACAACTTCAATAGAACACAACTTGTAGGCCACGGTTCATCATATTTTCAGACTAGACCCATTGCATAATTTTAAACATACATCACCAACAGATACTTACCAATTCAGACAACACAGATCAGATAGCAGTAATACAGCAGAACAGATCAGATGTTTCATACCCCATGCTTCAGCAAACCCTAATTTGCATACGCGCTTTCACTTCACTGATGTCGCGTATATACGCGCTTCCATTTACACAAACCCACATATATTTCAGTACAAATTATAGAGCCAATTTTATTGCGCATACGCGCTTTCTCTTCAGCGAAGCCGCATATATACGCGCTTCCTCTGCGGTGAGCTAGCGTATAGATCTTCAACTATTATAGAGCAGCATACTTCTTCATATCAGATATTCAGTTCAGATTTACCCTTTTGCCTCTGACAGATGTTCGCCTCATCTCAGATCTAAGCCTTCCATGAACAGATCTAGCAAATACAAGTACAATACAGATCTAGATCCCCTTCTTCATCACTCCTTCATCGGTGCATCATACATTCAGATCTTTCATTCGACTGTAACCCTTTCCATTTAGATATACTTCAGAGAGAAGTATTCATTCAAGCTCAGACATCTTGCCCCCACACTCATGCTTTTCACAATGAAATTCTTCTCCTTATATAGGTTTACCCAATTTCAATACCATGAGCCAAAACCACATTGCTTCCGATGGTATTCCTGTACGGGGTCATTTAGATGAATCATTACCCAATACAATGGGTCAATACCATGGTGGTTACCCCTGGTTTTGCACCTTTTGAGCGCTTTTGCCCATACACGACTTGTCACGTTGTTTCCCGCGTGCATACGCGACTTCTCCTAGAAAAATCCGCGTATGCCTTGAGACATACTCTTTTCGTCATAGATCTAGCACATACTATATTCCTTTCTTCATTACCTTCTGTACTCACTGCTGATACATCAGATTTTCATCTTTAAACAGGTTCATCAAGACATATTCTATCAAGCACAATTTCATCAAGTAAGTTGCCATCTTCTTCATCAGGTGGGTTGCCATTCAAGAACAACTCTCTACATCATATTGTCAACAAACATCATATCACATCATATTTACATCATTTACCAAGTCCATCAAGTCAAGAATAACTTCATCAGATGGATTTCCATCAAGGACAACACATGCCAACACTCTCATGTCTTCATCTTCATTCAGTGGGTTGCCATCAAGGACAACACTATGCATCATATTGCCAACAATCTCCCCCTTTGGACTTGATGGTAACCACGATGGTGTTTGATCATCACAACAGATAGGTACATTGAGAATACAATGACACCATGTCATTCTCCCCATTTTTGACACCATTCATTCAAACACCATGTCACTCTCCCCCTTTGACATCAAGGGCAAAGGGCGGATCAAAACCAAAATACTCTCCCCCTTTTCTCCTCATGTGGAAGAAGCGTTCTGCAGATCTGATATATACTGAAGTGACCAAGCTCCCCCTGAGTTCATTCTGAATCTTCAAACATATTTTTCAATGAAGTACATGACTCTATGAACTTCCTATCACCAAAGACTCATACTTACATCAATGATCCAACCAAGTGGATTTACATATGTGACTCAAGTACCCAAACAAGTGGGTTTACAAATTTGACTCAAATTTCTACCCAACTATGGTTTAGCAATTTGATTAAGTCCTTACATGATCAATATTACAATTTTACATCATGGATCTCATATCTTTCATCAAACAAACAGGAATTTTAAGATTCAACACCAGAGTCCCTCAGTAAAGACAGAACATATTTCTCAGAACTTATCATAATGCTAACAATGCATTATACTCTCAAATAGAAAGCCACGTTCTCGAATTCGTGCATCCAAGCAACCTTTCATAGCGACTAAGGCTCCCCTGCTTGTGCATCCGAACACTTTTACCAACAAATCATCAAGGCATTTTATCAAACATTAGAAGAAATTATAGAACTGAACAATCACTAGAGATACCTGCAAGATCAAAGATACTGTGACAAAGACTAAATGAGGCTGAAGAGAGCTGACTCCAAACAGAAAATTGTCAACAATCAGACATACGTGGTTTTCTGTGCATGAACTCGTGTATATACGCGACTATGTTTCAGGAAACCCGCGTATCCAATACCATCTTCTATATTTCAACTAGATCTGATCCTCTTGTGAGAAAAAGACAGTGTTCGGCTTCTTTCTGGGATATTTGAATGCTTCCCTGGACTACAGATAGATAGAATAGTGTAGTTGTGTCTTCAAGCGTCATCCAATGGTTGTAGCATAAGCACATTAGTAACCAAGCCTTCAGATTCTTTGCAGCATCAATACAATCTTTTCCAAGAGAGATTATCATACCAGAACAACATCTTCAAATATGTGTCAAGCAATCATCCATGTGGTCCAATATCATCAAGATCTTCAAAATTTAACATGAAGTAACATATGGCAAAAGATCTCAACCATAGTAACAAACTCGCATGATCTATTCTTATTTCGAATCAAACGAATATCCAACTCATCCATTTGTGAGCACAAAATATATTTATCAGCAACCAGGGCTCAAAATCTCATCATAATAAACCATGTACCAAGTCATCATCATTTGAGCATGAGTATCACAAAAACCAAGAATAAGCAGTCATATTGCCAACAATGAAATCATTAGTATTCAACCTGCTACTCCCCCTGGACCAGTGCTCCTTCTTGTGCAACCTGAAAACGTTCATCAGCAAGTCATCAGCAACAATCTCTGCATGGGCTGCCCTTATCTCCGAATTATAGGACTTTCATCTCAACAATGAATACTCTTCATCAACAAGCAAACAAGACTCATCCACAATCTTCAACACAAGAAACCATGTACAGTTTCTTCATTATTTAGAACTGAGAAACTAACCTGAAATTGAGTCAATAATACTAATATTAATAGTCGATCGATGTCACCTAACCTCTCCTCGCCCGCATTTCAAGCATTTATAAATTCTCTTATCATCAATGACACGCATCGCGTTTACCGGAACTCGCGGTATATCGCCACTTTTGTTAATAGAAATGTTAGTGACGGAAAGTGAAGAAATTAATCACATTCTTCATCTCCCCTTGAACTTGTACTTCTCGCATCATCTTCTTCATATCGACAGCTTTGTCGAATAGTTATAACCAGAATAATCAACTCAACCATGAGAGACATCATACATTTCTCCCCCTGTGATGATACATTACTAAATCAGATACTGTATCCCACATCATTCCTGCAGTCAATAAGAAAAGTCAGCTTCAGAAGCAGATGACTGCAGTAGGGTCAGAATTCCCTACGTTTCTGATCGGTCCTCCTTCTTTTTCCAGATTTGCTTGAGCTTTCTATTTGTGTGCTGGAAGTTATCCAATTTCTCATATCTGTTCAACCTGCATTCCTTTTCTACATGTCCATACTTGTTACAAGAATAACATCTCATGTGTCCAGAGAAATAAGCATAAGAATCATAATGATTATTTCTAATCTTCCTCCTTTTACAATCAGCTGCTTTATGTCCATACTTGTTACATGAAAAACAATATCCCTTGAAGAAACCAGAGTACCTTTCTATGTAGGAACTGTTTGATTGAGGCCGAAATGATCTGCTCCTGCAATTTGCTGCAACATGCCCATAATTATGACATTTAAAGCATTCAACTTTATTGACTGATTTCCTTTGAGATTTCATCATTGTTGGTTGACCTTTTGTTTCTTTCAACACTTCAGGTTTTGTATTGACATCCTCTGAATTTTTAGCACTTCCTTGTGAGCTAGATTCTCCTTTAATAGTTTCATGGAAACCAAGACCAAGTTTGATAGCAGGAGACCTTTGATTACTTAGAATATTGTCCAAAATATTAGTACTATCTTGAAACCTCAAAATTTTAACCTTTTCTTCTAATTTACCTTTGAGAATGTTTACCTCAACCTCCAAGGCTTGACATTGCTTTTTCATGCTTTCTTCTTTCCTTCTTCCATCTTCTACTTGATCCTTTAGATTTAGAATCTCTTCTTTCAACCAATTTTCGTTTTCTTCACATGTTTGTTGCAGCTCTTCATTCTTCTTATTTGATTTTTCCAGATCTTATTTGAGAGAGATGATTTCTGCTTCAAGGCCTTCCTTTTCAAATGACAGAGGTTCTTCATTCTTCTTATTTGATGCTTCAAGATCTGTTTGTAGAAAGATGATTGCAGCTTCAAGTCCTTCATTCTTCTTTCTTGATTTTTCGAGATCTGCATTTAGATCGTTGATTTCTGCTTCTAGTTCTTTAATTCGATTGGATGCATAAGTATGAAACCTTTGATACTTGTCCACCTGTCCATTCAAGATTTCTATTTGATCTTTCATTTGAGAGATCATCTCTTTGTAGATAGAATCTTTCTTATCAATTTCATTTTGTTGTTCTTCAACTTTGATCTTGATAGCTTGTTCTAGATCCACAACTTTACTTTCACTTTCTACACCATTGCTTGCACAAAGAAGATTACAAGGGCCCAAATCACTATCAGATTCATCTTCTTCAATTTTCTGAGATATCTCCTTGCTTTGAGTAGCCTTCTTCTTTTTCCTCTTTGCCATGAGCACTTGTAGAGCTTCATCATAATCTGTTTCATCTTCTTCAATTTTTGCTATACATGATTTCTGAGGTATCTCCTTTCCTCGAGTAACCTTCTTCTTTTGCTTCTTTGCCATGAGCACTTGTAGAGCTTGGTCAGAATCTTCTTCATCTTCACTGGACACTTCATCATCATCTTCATTTGTATAATAACTCTTCCTCTTTTCAAATTGTTTTCCTTTACCATGTTTTTCTTTATAAGGACATTTAGCAGCATAGTGACCAACTTTTCCACACTCAAAACATTTGAAGGGAAGCTTACCTTTGAATCTTCCAGTTCCTAGTTGGAGTTTTCTCACGAAATTCGCTTCTTCTTCATCAGATATATAGCTAGATTCTTTGACAACTTCCTTTTCTTTTCCTCTTGCAGATACCTTAAAAGCAGCTTCTCTGATTTGAGAAGGACCTCCTTGTCTCATTTCAAAAGCAGTCATAATACCATGTAATTGAACAATAGTAAGAGTTTGCAGATCTTGCCTTTCTTCAATAGCTGAAACTTTAGAGTCAAATTTTGAAGTCAAGGATCTTAAGACTTTTTCCACCAGAGTAGTATCAGTTATGGTTTCACCCAAATTTCTCATCCGATTTACAATATCATCTAGACGAAGAAAGAAACTGGCAACACTTTCATCACTATGCATCTTCAAATTTTTATATTCAATTCTAAGAGTTTGGAGTTTTGCACTTTTTACCTTTGTGTCTCCTTCATAGCTTAGAATGATTTTGTCCCATATATCTTTTGCTGAATGTAGCTGCATCACTTTAGCAAATTCTGATTCAGACATGCTTCCCAGCAAAACATTTAATGCTTTGGCATTGGTTTCATACTTCTTTCTTTCTGCTGCATCAGTAGGAATACTTGCCGGGTATTGATAACCTTCTTCCACGATTGCCCATACATCTGCACCAAGACTTTGCAGATATGCTTTTGTACGTACCTTCCAGAATATCAGATTGCTTCCATTGAATATAGGTGGCTTTATAGACATTACTCCTTCTTGACTTCCCATTGCGACGGATCTCCTTCAAGCGATCAAGCTTCTGCAGAAGAACCTGCTCTGATACCAATTGTTGGGAAAAATACTGAGAGGGGGGGGTGAATCAGTATTTACTGCATACTCAAAAATTTTCACTTTTTCATTCCTTAAAACCCATACGCTACTTTCCTTTAGTAAACTCGTGTATACACGCGGATATCTTTCATGCAACTCGCGTATACACAGAGATCTAATTATTTCATTAGTTCTTTGCTTATATCATTCCATTATTCATTCATCAGATGTTCAATAAACAGTAAACATGTGCAGTAAGATCAGAATAAACCATCACACAAAGCATCACACATGAACACCAGGATTTTTAGGTGGAAACCCAAGTCGAGAGAAAACCACCGACAAGTAGCTTGCTCGGAATTTCTTCAATATTTTATTATAGAGAAAACATCTTACAACATATGTGTGTTTAGTAGCAGACTTTACCAAGACGTAGTTAATCACTGCCATTAAGCACGCCTTCTGATGAAGGGAGTCACAACCTCCACTCTGCTACCACCTTGAAGGGGAGCGCACACCTCGATCTCTGCTTACTACCAATTGAAGGAGCTACGACTCATCTGTTTAATACCACCCGAGTGGGAGTCGCACCACTGATCTCGCTACTGCTCCACCGAGCAGCTACGAATTTCGGGATCGAAGGCTACAACCCTCAGCACCTCTATGGACCACGTTTAATAAATTTTCACACTGGATCCAACAACTTCAATAGAACACAACTTGCAGGCCACGGTTCATCATATTTTCAGACTAGACCCATTCCATACTTTTAAACATACATCACCAACAGATACTTACCAATTCAGACAACACAGATCAGATAGCAGTAATACAGCAGAACAGATCAGATGTTTCATACCGCATGCTTCAGCAAACCCTAATTTTCATACACGCTTTCACTTCACTGATGTCGCGTATATACGCGCTTCCATTTACACAAACCCGTGTATACTTCAGTACAAATTATAGAGCCAATTTTATTACGCATACGTGCTTTCTCTTCAGCGAAGCCGCATATATATGCGCTTCCTCTGCGGCAAACTAGCGTATAGATCTTCAACTATTATAGAGCAGCATACTTCTTCATATCAGATATTCAGTTTAGATTTACCCTTTTGACTCTGACAGATGTTCGCCTCATCTCAGATCTAAGCCTTCCATGAACAGATCTAGCAAATACAAGTACAATACAGATCTAGATTCCCTTCTTCATCACTCCTTCATTGGTGCATCATACATTCAGATCTTTCATTCGACTGTAACCCTTTCCATTCAGATATACTTCAGAGAGAAGTATTCATTCAAGCTCAGACATCTTGCCCCCACACTCATGCTTTTAACAATGAAATTCTTCTCCTTATATAGGTTTACCCAATTTCAATACCATGAGCCAAAACCACATTGCTTCCGATGGTATTCCTGGACGAGGTCATTTAGACGAATCATTACCCAATACAATGGGTCAATACCATGGTGGTTACCCCTGGTTTTGCACTTTTTGAGCGCTTTTGCCCATACGTGACTTGTCACGTTGTTTCCCGCGTGCATACGCGACTTCTCCTAGACAAATCCGCGTATGCCTTGAGACATACTCTTTTCCTCATAGATCTAGCACATACTAAATTCCTTTCTTCATTACCTTCTGTACTCACTGCTGATACATCAGATTTTCATCTTTAAACAGGTTCATCAAGACATATTCTATCAAGCACAACTTCATCAAGTAAGTTGCCATCATCTTCATCAGGTGGGTTTCCATTCAAGAACAACTCTCTACATCATATTGTCAACAAACATCATATCACATCAGATTTACATCATTTACCAAGTCCATCAAGTCAAGAATAACTTCATCAGGTGGATTGCCATCAAGGACAACACATGCCAACACTCTCATGTCTTCATCTTCATTCAGTGGGTTGCCATCAAGGACAACACTCTGCATCATATTTCCAACACATCATTAGATGAGTCATCTATGCTCAATTTGCAACCTGTTACCATCGGAGTAAGGAGAGGTTTGCAATCTTCCATTTTGAATTTCTTGAGCATTTCCTTGATGTACTTGGCTTGACATATAAATATTCCTTTCTATTTCTGAGATATTTGAAGCCCTAAGAAGTATTTCAGCTCACCAAGTAAAGACATCTCGAACTCACTTTGCATATTTGTAGAAAATTTCTTACTTAGTTGATCATCATTACTACCAAATATTATATCATCCACATATACCTCAACGATTGTTAAATTATATTTATCTATATGTACATAAATATTGTTATCAACAGTACCTTTCTTGAACCCTTGTTGATGTAGATATCCATCAAGATGAGCATACCATGCTCTAGGAGCCTACTTGAGACCATATAGAGCCTTCTTTAACCTGCAAACATAGTCTTATTTTTCTGATAGTAGAAAACGTTCAGGTTGTTCGATGTAAACTTCTTCTTCTAATTCGCCATTCAGAAATGCTAACTTAACATCCTTTTGGTAGACTTTGATTTTTCTTGAACATGCATAGGCGAGAAACGTTCGGATGGCTTCCATTCTAGCAACTGGTGCAAATTTTTCGTCGAAATCAATTCCTTCCACTTGTGCATAGCCTTTGCAAACCAATCTTTCTTTGTCTAGTAATGTGTCCATCTTCATTCAATTTGTTCCTAAACACCTATTTAGTCCCAATGAAATTTTTATCTTTTGTTCTTGGAACTAATTCCTAGGTGTTATTCTTCTTGATTTGATCCAATTATTCATTCATAGCTGCTACCCAATGTTCATTCTGGCTGGCTTCCTCAAAACTACTAGGCTCAAAGGTTGCTAGAAAAGCAATGTGAGCTTGTTGCGATGAACGAAGTTGTCGACCTTCATTTATGTTACCAATGATTTGATTTGATGGATGGTTCTTTTGAATCCATTCTTTTGTTCTCTTTGGAGGAGATTCTTGTTGTTGTTCTGGTATATCTTGATGATCATTATTTACTTCTTCCTGGTTGATAGTTGCTTCTTGATCTATAATTTTCTTTGTCTTTTTCAGCCTCTATCTCAAGTTTCAAAGATTCTATATCCTCATCATTATTCGTTAGAGCACCATCTGCGTCAAATGTAACATTTATGCTCTCCACTATATGTTTTCATCTTAGATTACAACATTTATAGGCCTTTCTTTTGCATGCGTAACCAACAAAGATACCTTCATCAACACATGATTCAAACTTACCCAAATTTTGATCTTCTCTTTTGATATAACATTTTCTTTTGAAGATTTTGAAATATTTTACATTAGCTGGTTTTACTTTCCATAATTCATATGGGGTCTTCTTGCAATTATTTGTGAGAAGACTTCGGTTGATAATGAAGACGGTCGTATCAATTGCTTGAACCCAAAATTTTTCATCCAATTTTGAGTCCTTCAACATTGTTCTACCCATTTTCTGTACAATTAGGTGTTTGTGCTATTGAATATTGTCTTTCTATTCCATTTTCATCACAGTATTGCTGAAATAATTTGGAAGTGAATTCTCTGCCATTATCTGACCTTAGACACTTTATTTTCAAATCAGTTTCATTTTCTACCAACTCCTTGTAGATCTTAAAGCACTCAAATGCTTCAGATTTTTTCTTTAGGAAACTGACGGATGTCATCTTGGTATATTCATTTATCATTAACATGAAATATAATTCTTCATCTAATCCTTTTGTTCTCATAGGACCACATAGATCAGTATGTACCAATTCCAATGGATGTGATGCAAAGTGTTCTTTTATTTTAAATTGGACTTTTGTTTTTATTGTTGTGCCAATAGGCCTCACATAGTGTGTTGGAAGGTTTTGAGATTTTCTACATTTCTCGTATTGCTTCCTTTTTTCTTATCCTAACAAGATTGTCAAAGTTTATGTGACCCTTTCATTTGTGCCATAACCAACTTTCATCTTCTTTAGCTAGTAGACATGCTTTAGTTGCTTCATACAGAACATATATGTCATTTGGAGCACGAATTTCTATAGCCACAATTTTATCATACCTACCTTTTATGATTTCAAATTTTGTGGAGTTGAATAGCATTATGTGTCCTTGATCACACATTTTTCCAACACTGAGCAGATTGTGATTCATTTTTTCAACGAATAGAACATTCTTGGCTATAACATCTTTGCTTTCATGAGTGATGGTACCTGATCCTATAACATTTGAAGATCCATAATTTCCAAAGGATACGGTTCCATCCTTCTTCTCTTTCAGAAATATGAATTTCCTTCTATCTCCAGTCATATGTGTTGAGAAACCGCTATCAACATACCACACATCTTATTTGTTTTGATCCTTGAGAGCTAGAGCACAAATATTAGTCTTCTTCTTCTTCCATGTTCATTCGTTCTGTGGCTTCGAAGATTATTCTGGAGGATTTTCAAGTCTGCAGTATGTGCCTATGTGTCCAAATTTTTGACATTTGTAACATTCCATATTATTTCTTAAATGTTAAAATTTATTGATGTTTTTTTGAGCCCTAGGAGGTTCATATTTGAAGGATCTCGTGGAATTGTATTGGTTCCTAGTGTATGTGTGACATTCTATAAATTTATTACCAAATTTTCCACACAAATAACAATAGCCATGAAAAATATTTTGGTACTTGGATGGAAATCTTCCTCGAGGAATCGTCCTCCAAGGATGTTCTTGTGAATATTGTCCAATGAAGTCTACACACATGTCAAATCTCATAGGTTCATTGTATTTTGTTGTAGAAGGTCCTGCTTCTTCTTCTTTGTAATTGAGACCAGTTCTGTTGTTGTAAGATCGTTGATTGTTGATGAGTTCTTCCAATGCCCCTGAGATGTTGGCATAGTTTTGGAGAATTTTTCCTTTCTTCCCTTCCTTACGCAGTGAGACTACTTCGGCTTCTAATGCTTCCCTTTCTTGGTTGCTTTCTTCCAATTTTTTTTGAAGTGACTCTTCAGTACATTTGTTCTTCAACTTCAATTTTGAGACCTTAAACTTGTTCTTCAAGAGTATTGGAACAGATCTTCTCATCCTTGAGCTCTTTTATAAGCTTGATTTCCTCCTTAGAAAAATATTCTATGGTCAACCCTTCTTCTTCGTTGTTTGATACCTCTTGTTTATTGTGTTTGGCCATAAAAAATACTCTCTTATTGGCTTCTTCTTTGCTATCACTGCCTTCATCGGATGATGAGCTATCTCCTTTAGAGAGAAATTTCCTTTTGGATCCTTTATTTTTTTCTTGCTTGTTGAATTTCTTAAAGCCTTTCTTTCATTTTGAGTTGCCATCACTTCTTTTTGGACATTTTTCTGCAAAATTCCCAACCTCACCACAGCCGAAACATATCAATGGATGTTTACCTTTGAATTTTCCCTTACTAATTTTTAGTTTTTTCGTAAAGTAAGCATACCCTTCATCTGAAAGACCTTCTTCATCATCTCCCTTTTCTTCACACTTGTAGGTGCATGTCTTTTCAATTGAAGGTTGTTTGTCCTTATTGGTTTTCTTAGATGCAACGAATGTAGTTTCTAGATGCGAAGTACCCTCTTCTTCATCAAGTCTCATTTCATATGCTATGAAAACTCCATGTAATTCCTCTTTGCTAAGTTTTTCCATATTTTCACTGTATTCTAAGACCGATACCTTTGGGTTGACTCTCCCTGGTAACGTTCTATGAATCTTTTGTATAATAGTTTTCTCGTCAACTAGCTCTCCAAATCCTTCCAGAGTATTGGTTATTTCATCAACATATTGGAAGTATGCAGCAATGTTGCCATCTTCTTTCTTTCTGAGTTGTTCAAATTTTGCTCTATATATTTGAATCTTTTCTTCCTTGACATTTGAGTCACCTGCATATATATTCTCAAGCTTGTCCCATACTTTTTTGGTTCTTTTACAACCCAACACTTTATGATAAGCAGATTCAATAGGTCCACTGATAATAATATTCTTTTGTTTTGCATCATTTACCAAATTCTTCTTACCTTATTCATCTACGGTTGATGTAAATCCATTTTGAACAGTGTCCCATACTTCGTAACCTTGCGCCAAGAGATATACCTCCATTCTTCCTTTCTAGAGTGCATAATTATTTTCAATGAACAAAGGTATGCCATTCTTGGTATGCTCCATGACCTCCTTCCAGTTGTTAAACTGCTATTGAAGGAACCAAGCTCTGATAGCAATTTTTGGAAATACTGAGAGGTGGGGTGAATTAGTATTCCTTTCAATTATAGAATTAGTTAATCTTCAATTATTATCAGTGTTTGTACAATGATAACAGTAAAAAAAAGGAACAAAAATTCACATAATTTTTAGGGTGGAAACCCTCTCTGGGACAAAAACCACCTGAATGCTTTTCTAATAATTATTTAATATTAAAATCCAATTGAAAATAAAGCTCCAAATTCCTAGAATCTAGAAAAGCATTCTTCTCCGGCTCCCACAAGATGGACGCTCTAATTCCTGAGATTCTTCAGTAGTCAACAGAATGGATGCCCCAACACCCAATGAGATACAACTAACCCTAGCACCACACTACCACCGTGAAGTTTTTAATGGATTTAACCTATTGGTGACTTCATGCACTAGCCCAACACCACTCTACCACCGTATAGAAGAATAAAAGAAGTATGGACTCTTGTACCAGGGAAAATGGTCCACTTTACAATGATATAGAATGATGTAGAAGAAGAAGACACACTAAAACATAGCCTCAACTATGACACAACCACCTAATGATGATCCTAGACCTCCCTACACTACCTCTTCAACTCTTGGTAGATAGACACTAGTACAATTTTTACAATGATTTATTTACAATGACTTAGTACAATGATACCTTTACAGTGACTGTATGTGTTAGTATGAATCCTTTGTTAAAGTGTACGAAAAAGGACCACTTTAGCTACGCATAACTAATAGCCCTAACAACAAATGTGGCTGCCAATATATTCAGATATGCAGTTAGTTGATCAAGAAAAGAGCTGCAAAAAAACAGATCTATGCATAGAAAGACATTAAGAAGTAAAAAGAAGGGTTTGCTCCATATACCAATAGGCAAGACAAGAACAATTTTTGAAATAATTTTTGTATTAAGGGCACCTGGGAGGAAAACAAGAAGGCGTATCCAATTCTCCTCAATGGGATGGGTTCATGGAAGTCCTCAGCACTTCAGATCTAGAATCTCTCTCTCTTGTTGGTGTAGAAAACCCATGCGAAGAATAGAGCTCAAAGGGAACTCACACAGCAAATAATGGAAAAATGTGACCAAGTGTATAGATCCAAAGTGATCTAATAGGCGACAAAAGGTGAAGAATGGTAGGAAAAACCCTCCTATTTATAACAAAATATTGGGTCATTCTAGATCTTGGTGCATGATTAAAATAATGTTAACCAAATCTAGATCCACCTTTTATGGAATATTTTATTATATTTGTTGGAGGGAAAAGGTATTTGACTTGGGTCAAATCCCTTTATTTGTCAAAAGTAAATAAATAAATGATTTATTTATCTTTTTAAGGAAGTGGTTGAAAGATAATCAAATAAATAATGATTTATTTAATTATTTGTGGGTGATTTGGTCATATTTAACAAGGAATATTATCTAAATAAGATTTAAATAATTATTTCTAGAAAATAATAAGATAAATAAAGGTTTATCTAATTAATTTCTTTGTTTTTGGGTTAAACATGACTGGGAATAATAATTAAATTATGGTTTAATTAATTATTCCATGAGAAAAATCAAACAAATATAGGTTTGTTTAATATCTCCTTTTGGGGTTTCCTGTTTAGACCATAAACAACCTAATAAATGTGGTTTATTAAGTTATTTAACATAGTGAAGGCAATTTTACTTAGGGTAAAATTGGTCTTACATGGTGTACTTGGGTCCATCTAATGATAATAGGTTAGATGACCAAAAAATGGTGTAACAGATTGCCCCCCAGCATGCGAGTGTTAGGAGCAAATCGTATGACCGAAGTACGTTGTAAGAACTCAATCACCAGACAACAAAAGGGAAGTCAGAGAGAGAAATGTGAGGTAGAATAAGGTGTTGAAGAACTAGACCCTGAGGAGACGAGACTTACAGGTGCAACAAGTCTCTTTTTATGAGAGGGTACATGTGCTAAAGGCGGCAGGGGAGGCATACCTATGCCCGCCGAGACAAAGTACAAAAGAATAGTGTGTCCAGTAAACAAGGGACCGAACCATAAAGTACAGCTGGCATAATCATGAGCCAGATAAAAAATACAATGAGGAATCCCACATACATGATGTGCCTGGGATAACAGCCAGGACTTGTACAATAATATCTGAGTACATGAGATACAAATACAACCCAAATGCCCCCTGTAAATGGGGAAGGGCTCACAAAATCTGACTGATACATGCAAATCAAAGAGGCGCTGCAAGTGGCTAAGGCCGACATCATCAAATATCTGGAGCTGCATCGAAGGCTGCAAGGAGGAGGTCATCCGGGCATGTGGGGGGCTACCTGCAGGGCCACCCCCTCATGAGGGTTGAGACATCTCACACACACCCGGGAATCATCAAGAGCTGCTGATGTATCACTGAACCATCAAGTATATGGATCTCGGTCATGCTGAAAGGAGCTGGAGTGGAGAAACAATCAAGTCAAAGGGAAAGGAGAGATCCCTTTGCCTGATCCGAGGCACCGAACAAGAGTGGAAGCTGGAACCAAGGTACACCGCCCTCTAGACCTGTCTTTTGGAATGAATGAGCTGATGTCGACAGAAGGAGGTCCGCCATAGGTGAGGAAATGAGAGATCCTCAACTAAGCCATGAGAGAAAATAGTAGAGCAATAGACAGACTGACACGAATGATGATGGTGAAATGGAAGGGACTGAGTAGCGAATGGACGACTTCACTTGCTAGAGCATAAAGGGCATGAATGACATGGCAGCGACTGATGCAATATCATAAGAGATAGGGGGTAGTGGGACGGAAGGCAATAATGTGTGACACAAGAGAGAGACCAAGCAATGAAGGATGGAAGGCTATAGCATGGTACAAAGGGACTCGGGATAAACTCCATGAATGCGATGATGACTCAACTTGGATGCTCTAAACAAGGGCGACTCGATGGTGCTACCACACAGTAAAGGCCCAATGGGGGACCATGAAAACATGAGTACAAGATGGTAACTCATGATGAAAATCGACACAAACAAAGACAAGTGAGGAGGCAAAATGGTGCCCCAAGTACAAGTATCGTAAGTGAAGAAATGCGATTTTAAGGAGAGGTGAAGTGACCCTTCTTGGACAAAATTTGTCCTGGTGAAGTATCAAATCACAAAAAACTAATAGATACCCATTTGAGGGCTCGGCGAGAGCTTTCCAACGGTGCAGACAGTTTGTCAAACGGGGCTACGGTATGGTCGCAGCAGGCGAAAGAAGAAACAAGGGTTCTCTTTTAATAAGGCAGTTTTCCCTCCAAATTCACTCATTTGCTAGTGTTGCTGTGGTGAATGTAGAGAGGAGAGAAGGCCCTAAATTTTGCGGCGATCGTAGCAGACAAACCGACCGTTGGAATCGAGATCCGTTAGTTGCAGGTAAGAGGCCTAACCTTACTCTTTCATTTTGATGGATTGAAAGTTCAGTTTAGGGCCCAAAATCTCAGTAACAATCCCTCCTTCATCTCTACGGCCAGGTCGCACTTTTTGGGCCAAAAAGTACGACCTGGGAAGAAGGTTTGAGGGAAAAAACTGTGACCTATCCCAGAATTGGGCAGAAAACTACGACCTGGGAGATGAGGGGGTTTTGGTGCTGTTTTATGGCTGAGAGTTGGGTTTTTGTATTTGGTTATGGTATTCCTGATCTGTAAGCTGAAAAAGATGATGTTTTTGTGCAGATATGGCAGATGTATGGGGTAACTGGAGAGAGAGAGACCTGGGTACATTACAGGCAGAGATCCAGGCAGATCAGGGCATCTGTCGTGTGTTGGCCAGGTTTGGGGTTCTAAAGTTTTTGGAGAACCCTTTGATGAGAGCGGGAGAGCCTTTGTTGGCCCGGATTATTAGTTACTGGGATCTAGAGCATGAGGTATTTGTAGTGCAGGGGCACAGGATCGAATTGACAGTCCAGGATGTGTATTTCCTGATGGGTCTCCGGCCACTGGGGATGGTGGGAAACACGCAGCCAGTATTACCGCGGGGGCGGCATATCATGGAGTTTGTGGAGCAACATTGTCGACCGGGTCTCCAAGTCAAGGGGACTCGGATACCAATCGGGGATCTAGAGAGACTAGAGACCCGTGCAGTGGCCACAGTGGTGCTGCGTATCCTGGGCAACCAGGCGCTCCATCACATCACTGGGGGCCAGATGATGATTGTGGAGAGTGTGTTGAGTGGGACTTACTATGGGTGGGCCCAAATGATGCTGGTGTCGCTAAAACGACAGTTGTCGCTCTGCAAGTAGCAAGTGAACCACGACTGCTTGTATGGGACTTTATTGTGTGCCTTCTTCTTTGAGACGATCCCGAACTTGCAGCCTCGTATATAGCTCCCATATGGGGGCCTGAGAAATCCCAGGATGCACCGGTGGGGGTGGCTACTGTGCAGAGGAGGAGGAGGGGCGGTCAGACGAGTGTTTCGACCTGAATTTTTTGCCCATTGGGATCAGATGTCGTTATACATTGACGACTATCCCTATAGTGGGATGAGTTATTGTGGAAATCCGGACCTGCCACTTCCGCCTGGTCGAGTATGGGGGCCCGATGGTAAGTGACAGATTACTATTCTTGTATGGGCATGTTAAAGTTATTGAATAGTAAATAGGGTACTGATTCATGTACTTTTGGTATGCAGATATAGCTCCGGTAAAACCGGCCAGATATATGGGATGACCGGTAGCATCTAGAGCTGTAGGTCCGAGTGGGTCGAGAGCAGCGCATAATGAGGATGTGGCCGCCCTTCTGGAGGACATTCGCTGTAGATGTGAAAGGTTGTTGACCGGAGTCTCAGAGCGCGGGTGGCAGGACTTAGATGACCAGTACATAGAGCCATGTATTGGTCTACCCTCGAAATGGCGAGGTGTCATGCGATGCATGGCGATGGCCGGTCAGGGGATACGTGATCTACAGGCTGCAGGGGCAGAGCCATTGGCTCGAGATCTGCCAGATAGTGATTAGGTGTGGGGCATGTGGTGCCCCCTAGTGTGTATGTAGGGGTAGGTGGTGCCCCCAGTTTTGAGTTTTTTGTAACATGCTATGGGCATGACATATGTATCAGAGTAGATGGACTCTAAACACATGTTTTGTGACACATATTATGGATATGCATCGTTTTTAATGATTATGAATGTTATTGTCTTGTATGAAATGTGTGTGATTCTGTTCTCGAGGTACATGGTTGAATGTTATGGTTTCAAATTCACATATCAAGAGTTTCACTCGTAAATATTGTCTAAACAGCACAGGGTTATGCACACGATAAACACCATTTAGTTGCATGACAAGAAGTAGGGAATCCAAACGAACGTGCAGATGGAGGATGCGATGAAAGAGAGAATCGACTAAGAGACCACGCACTGCATCATATTCGGCCTGATTGTTGGTGGCAGTACCAATGCAGACCCCGTTTGAGAGAACAAGGGCATGCAAGGGGGTGAAAATGGCCCAACCTGCCGAGGCTAGATTCCGGGAGTAACGACTTGCACCATCGGCCTAACCGATAAAGGGTGTAGATGGGAGGTCATGCGGAATGGTGTTACAAGACAACAAATGAGGGGAGGAGAGACAATGACGACATCATGAGTGTACAGAAGACATCGAGCGGCAACTGCGGGAGGGAGTGCAAGGAGCAGGATGACTATGACTCATATACAAACTAGAGGGTGGTATATGAGGGCTATCAGAAGTATGGCGAGGACTTGGGCTGTGGAGGTCAACAGAGATACGGGTGGAGTGATCTCGTGTATGGGTAGAAAAGAGGGGGTCAGGCGAAACAACAGGGGAGGATGCAGGGGGACTAGGCTCCAAGGGTCTCACAGAGGAGGATAAGTAAAGAATGGTCGTAGTAGACTCCGTCATATGAACATCAGGGGGGGGATGTTGATGGGAGAGGGGGGATCCTCAGGCTGGCCCGAAGCATACTGCGCGAGTATGGGAGAGGCAGATTGATTTTTTTCAACCTCATACTCTCGGACTACCTCTAAAGAGGCGCGGTAATGCGTCAGGTGAGGACAATGGTGGGAGTAATGGCCATGGACACCGCAAAAAGCACAGGGTTTGTTGGTGCGAAGAGTCTTGGGGTTCTTGGTTACAGACAAAGAAGGAATGGAGGCTTCAGGGACCGTAGACTCGGGGAACACGACTTTAACCATGGGCTGAATACGGGGCAATTCAGGACAAGCATGGGTGGCGTGACCGACAACATCACACAAGGTGCAAGGCTTTGCAGGTGGAGCAGGGGTCGGGTCAGTCGGGGTGGTCTTGTCTTTAGGTGCCCCCTTGCGAGCTTTACCTTTCTTCTCGGGAGCCGTCACGACAGGAGAAGGGTCCTGTGGAGGTGCTAGGGGCACGGTGGCAATGGAGGAAGCAAGGGGGACCGGTTGAACCGGGGTCAAAGCCATGTAGGGTTTGGGATGATCAGGAGGGGTAGCTGCCAGAGGGTCAAGGTACCAGACGGGTATGCCCAAGGTCAGGTTAGGGAGAGAGAGGGTGGCCATGACGGGAATAGAATAGACTCTGGGAGGGGGAGCCAGGAAAGGTATCTGACTAGCAGGGTAATGACCAGGAGGGACGGCTCTGAGATGGTTAAGGCCTAGGGGAACTGATCCAGGAGGATAAAGGGGTTCAAGGATACCAGCTGTAGGGGAAGGGCCAGAAGGAGGAGGTCTGACTGGCTGAGATGAATGGCTAGGAGTGGGTTGCGGAGGGCGAGGTGGAGGTTGCTGACTAGCCGAAGCGGCCTGCTTAAGGGCAGCCTAAGACGATTACATCATGCAAACATTCGATAAGCTGGGATTAGTGATAGGAGGAGGGGGGAGACCAGGAAAAGTTCCAAGCAGAGAGGAATCTTTGTAGACGCCGGGGGAGACACTGGTCAAGGAATCGACGGTTTTCTTATTGGCTACAGAAGAGATAGTCGTCTCCAGGGAGGTCTGAGATGGTGGCTCATGGTAAGTCAACTGGTCGATGGTGACTATCTTTCCATTGTGAGGAAAAGAAATCTTGCGAAAAAACGCGGATGGGACAGCAGACATGGCATAGGTGTAGCTTCGCCCCAATAGAATTTTGTAGTCTAGAGGGGCGTCGATGACTTCGATGTCAACGCAAACAGTCTTACCAGCGAGGGTGATAGGACAATTACGGAAGAGGCCAATGGGCTGGGAGGCGTGGCCGTCCCACGCTCGAAGGGTGATCGTGGAAGGGGCCAACTCAGGAGATCCGAGTTGCTTCCAAACCGAAGCGGACATCACACAAGTGGATGCCCTCTCATCAATTATACACCAAGAAACATTGGCATTCCAGATTTTGACTGGGATTTGGAAGGGGACGGAAGCAGGAAGAGGAGGGTGCTCTGATTGATGGGCATAGAAAATAAACATTTGGTCATCATCAGGATCTACAGCGCCCATAGCATATAGTAGAGCCTTCTTTTGGGAAGGGCGCGACTGGAGGAGTTCCAGTGTGGAAATGGCAGCAGGAGATTGTGCCAAATCGTCTACTATGCTATACGAATGATCAGCTCGACCAGAAGCAGTATTTCGACGTAACGGTCATTTAGGAATCTTGGTATGGACCTCAACTTTGGGTTGAGGGATATGTAAGGGACCATTGGATGTCGAAAGAGGCTCTGTAGAACCTGAAGAAGGGGACTCGTGGGAAGATTGAGCAGGAGGCTTGGGGTACTAGCGAGACCGAGTTTGAATGTTAAGGTCGACGGTGGGGGATGGATCAGAGTTCATCATGAGGATCTGGTAATCAGAGGAACTAGAAATGGAAGGTGGAGTGGTGACCTGTCCGTCAGGTGGTTGGGTAGCCACGAATCCTTGCTGAGGGAAAGGATCGATAAACATAGCCGGTTGAGTAGTGGCCACATTAGGGGGAGCATGGGGGGAGGCATGTTGTCCTCGCAATGTGGCTTGAGACTCCCACATCTACCGCATCTGGGGTAGGAGGGGACAATCATGAGTGTAATGATCGTAAACACGGCAACATGAACAAGGCTTATTGGTGCCAAGAGGCCTGTTCGGCTTGGGCTGAGTGCCCTGTTGCTGGTTAGCAGTGTTAGGGTCAAGACCTTGAGGATTGGGTCCATGAGTACCAGGGGCAGATTGATTTGGGTTGCCTCTCTGCCTTCTTTGAGAAGAAGGGGGATTAGTCGCGCCCTGCTGTGCAAATACTTGCCCTGGAGGGGGCTGTAGGTGCTGTTGCTGGGGTTGAAGAGGTAAGGGAGGTGGAAGCGCATATGCTGGAGGAGCTGGCACACCAAGCTGCAGATAAGGGTAATGGTTAGGTTGGGAAACATTGAGGAAAGCAGGAGTTTGGGCAAAAGGAGGAGGCATGCCATATCCTAGATACATGCTACCGGGAGGGGGAAGAGTGCTAGAGGTGTTAGCCCCTCCCTGAGGGAGACCATAGCCCATAGGCGGTTGAGCATACAGATGGGAAAGGGCTCCAATGATACCGTCGGCGGAATGAGATGCCCCCAGGGCGTTAGCACCACCGGGCCTGGGGAGGTTAGGAAGGACGGTATAAACATAACCAGACTGAGCATAGATCAGGTCATATTTCAAGGCTATTTGGAGGGCGACTTCTTCGGTTTGAGGGAAATGGGAGGCGACATCTTTGCCAATGGGAGCTAAGAGAGAGCGAAGGAACCAGTCCATATAGATCCGATCTTCGAAGGGGGGAGCTCGACATAAGCTTCATCTTCGTCACCATTCCTGGAGATGAACGGAAAGGCGGGTTGAAGAGGTTTGCTTGAAAGAGGTCAAAAGCTCTGTACCAGTATCATATCGGAGAGGGAGCTGGAAGTAAGATAAAAAGGCTTGGGAAATGGTCACAAAGGTGGTATGGGAAGAGGTGGTTTGGTCAACATACCATTTAGAAGCTTCGTCAGTAAGCGTGCATTGGAACAATTGAAGACGGATGGAGTCATCGGTAATGGAATTGGAGGAACACCACATGTGGAAAGATCAGACATGATTGGTTGGATCTTCTCCAGCAAGGCCTTTGAACTTAGGGATGTCAGAGGGGAGCTTGGTTGGCATAGCAGGCCAACCAACATCGTGGCGGATAGGGTCGTTGATCAACTGATTGAAATCAGGGAGGCTGAGGCCTGCGATGTACGGCAGCAAGGGTATGGCCGAGGTAGTTCCTGTGGCGGTTTCGCTAGTAGTAGTTCCGGAATTAGGGCCGGGAGCACCGCTAGCATTAGGCCCTGGAACAGACATAGTGAAGGTGATAGGGGGAGAACTAGAAGGAGAAGGAGAACCCAATGAATCAGAAGAGGAGTCAGAGTGCGGACTCGGAGGAGGACTGGCTCGATGACGACGAGACGGAGCACGTCGATCGATCGACTGGAAAATGAGGGTGAAGGCCAAGAAGTCTCCGGGAAGTGCACCTTGGGGGCGCAATGATGACAACACAAGCATGGCACAAGGGGAAGAAGAATGACCACAAGGGCAAGGAGGTGCAGAATCAAGTGATTACAATGTCGAAACAAGGGCATATAGGTGCAGTGTCAATTGATTTTAAAGTCTTTGCCTGGCGGTGTAAACCAGGCTCTTCTTCGCTTAGGGTGAGTGTGTGGCGTGCGCTAATTTTAATTTTTAAACCCTTTTCGTTTTGAGAGCAAGAGAAAAAGTGTGCTGCGTAACTGAAAATAAATCTGCAGAGAACAGTATATAATGTTGAAATAACAGAAAAATAACAGCTACTATTGCATCTATCTAACCCAAGAAGGTGGGTCCCTCAAAACTAGTCTAAAGAAGGGGAAAAAATATAGTCAAAACACACTAAAGAGAGGCCAATAGATCTAAGGTCGGGAGGGACAGGGATCTAAAGGGAAAAGCTGCTGAAAAGAGGTGCAGAGCACAGCCAAGAGGCAGAGGCAAGGTGGCTGGAAAAAAAGAGGAAATCAGCAAAAAGCGGAAAGGACAAGGAGGAGGTCCTAAAGGGAGGTCCAAACAAAACGACAAGAGGTGATTTGAAAGGAAGAAAAGCTGATTTAAAGGGATCTGAGGAGGAGGACAAGAAGGCATATCCAATTCTCCTCAATGGGATGGGTTCTTCGAAGTCCTCAGCACTTCAGATCTAGAATCTCTCTCTCTTCTTGGTGTAGAAAACCCATGCAAAGAATAGAGCTCAAAGGGAACTCACATAACAAATAATGGAAAAATGTGACCAAGTGTATAGATCCAGAGTGATCTAATAGGCAACAAAAGGTGAAGAATGGTAGGAAAAAACCCTCCTATTTAGAACAAAATATTGGGTCATTCTAGATCTTGGTGCATGATTAAAATAATGTTAACCAAATCTAGATCCACCTTTTATGGAATATTTTATTATATTTGTTGGAGGGAAAAATTATTTGACTTGGGTCAAATCCCTTTATTTGTTAATAATAAATAAATAAATGATTTATTTATCTTTTTAAGGAAGTGGTTGAAGGATAATTAAATAAATAATGATTTATTTAATTATTTGTGGGTGATTTGGTCATATTTAACAAGGAATATTATCTAAATAGGATTTAAATAATTATTCCTAGAAAATAATAAGATAAATAAAGGTTTATCTAATTAATTTCTTTGTTTTTGGGTTAAACATGACTGGGAATAATAATTAACTTATGGTTTAATTAATTATTCCATGAGGAAAATCAAACAAATATAGGTTTTTTTAATATTTCCTTTTGGGGTTTCCTGTTTAGACCATAAACAACCTAATAAATGTGGTTTATTAATTTATTTAACATAGTGAAGGCAATTTCACTTAGGGTAAAATTGGTCTTACATAGTGTACTTGGGTCCATCTAATGATAATAGGTTAGATGACCAAAAAATGGTGTAAGAGTATGCAATGTTGCCCACA
>JAXQQM020063882.1:0-60440 GCA_034641835.2 Pinus albicaulis | reverse complement strand
GTCAATGGAAGGCAATGATTGCAACGGTGAATGCCCTGTACAGGGAGTAAAAGCCACACCAGATGAACTAACACTGCTGCCACTGTGGTACTACTTTCTTGAATGATGTGAAAATTGTGATATCTCAGATTGCAGCAAAACACTGGACATCTGTAGATGGTAAACGTGTAGCACTCAGGGTGGACATATTAAGGAGAAATTCAAAGCCTGCTATAGATAGAGGATGCCTCTCCGCCACAGGGGATATCCAAATGCTAGTTAATTTGGATACGCAGGAAGAAGTTTCAGATTTCCCCGTAGTTGTTGAGGAAGTGAAATTGAATGAGCTCAGAAAGACAGACACCATCCACAAATGACTACACTCAAAAGCACATTAAGCAATACCGTCAATGCAGAAGTGCCTAAGATATCTTAGGAAGTTGCAGGCATAAACAGTAGAAGTTTAAGCGAGTCAGAGCATAAACAATGAGAAGTCTAAGGAACTCGGAAAATTAACACTTGCAATCTTCTATCCCGGACTTCCAATCATAAGAAATCATAATTCATGGGCATCCACAACCATTGATGCCCTGAGTATCACACAAATGTTGTTAGGATATGTACAAGAGAAACACTTTCAAATCATGATGTATTGCCTTTGTTCAGGGTTTGGAGGACTTGGATGCTAGAGGCTATCAAGAGGTTGTCTCTTCTTTCTAATCTCATACTGCCATTTTAAACAAAACAAAAATGTCCATATTTTCCTTCAAAATTTTGTAACACGGTCCCAAAAGATGGGAACTTGGGAAGCTATCCAAATCTTCACTATGACACCTACAGGACAGTCACAAATTTTCTCAAGCTATCCATTCAAACAGTCTAGGATTCATCTCATTTCGCTATAATTTGGCAATCACAAGGAGTAATTTTTAGGGGGGTCTTGTTTGGTGACTGAAACTCCAGGGAAATACAGTCCAATGGGTAACCATTTTGTGTGGTGTTTTGGGGTAATTTTGCCCTAAGATATCCTGACAGTTAACCTTTCTTTTCTATTACAATGGTTAAAATTTAATTGATAATTGCTACTCTGTCTTTAGTAATACAGTGAACAAAGGTAGCTAGAGAAAATTTGAATAAACAACAACATAATAATATTTGGAAATATATTGCTCAATAACATATAAAACCAGTGCCACAATATGAAACTTAATTCAAACAACTTCAGTTCCTCACAGGTGAGGACTATGAACCACGACAAATCCAAATCCACAGTAACAATTATCCTAACCAGGGATCACAAATTTATAAATGAATTATGTTTCTTATGATTTCTGGTCTTTATGCTATCTAAGTTGTCAATTTCGAACCTGCTATAATCTCGACTTCCTTGAGCCACCGCAATTCTTCTCCTGCTGCCAAACTACGTTCCTTTTATCGGAGGATCCGAGCTGCAAAACAATTTTAGATTTCAATAAATGTCCTCGCTAGCCTGTTGAGGCTTCTCCTCCATAGGTGGAATATGACCAGGCTCAGTGGTTGCCCTTTATTCCGTGTTTCCTGCTAGAGTCAAGAACCAAACTCCAACAACCTTGAAACCCTCCTCGCTGCTCAATTCGAATAAGTTCTGCTTCAGGAAACTAGGGTCCAACTATCCCAGAACTAGACATTACAAACTTGTATTGTAACTTCGCTGCCTGAGGCCTCCAAGTTCCAACAGGTTCGGCTTCCTCGGGAATCCATAACTTGGAAGTTGGTAAGGTCGGCTTGGAGTTGGCAATGCCATTAATTGTCTTCAATGTTGTTCCTTCAATGCTCCGCTACCACAGTCCACTAGGCAGCTGCCAGCAACCTTGGACTTGGAGACTGGAGTGACCACTGACCAGTGAGGAGTCAGCTGACAGCCATGCATACAAGTAAGTCAACTATGACGGGTCTACCGTCTACCGTCTTCATTGCAACTTGCGACACTTCTCTGCTCACGAGTCACTGACTCACTACCCCTGCCACGCAAATTGCAATGCGTTCCACGGAAGAGCCACTTGCAAAAAAAATTGTGACGGGCGCTGACAGGACAGCACTTCTGAAAACATTTTATAATATTATTCAACCTTCTTTTAAAACTTGTAAAAATTCAAAATTAAATTTTTTTTGACGGGTAAATTTGCCTCCTCACTTCTCTGACGTGCCAGAGACCCTTTGAAGGGCTCTGACGTGTTCAAATTTGATCACTGTGTACTACCCGCAAGTTCAAAAAGACTTGCAACTTATATTCTCATGAAATCAATTACTGTACTACCCGCAAGTTCGAAAAGACTTGCAACTTATATTCTCATGAAATTGTGAGATAAGATTAGATCATTCATGAATCGAAATGACCGTTCGTACAGTAACCCAGCGTGCTTATATTGTTCTGGTTATAATTTTATCTCAATCTTCATTTTAAAATTTATAATATAAATTTTATTTTCTAACCTTTATATCTGTGATTCGATGTATCTTTACTATTTCACTCTCTGATTTGATGTATCTTTACTATTTTACTTTTGATAGATTTGTATGATTCAAAAAGTCGGCTTATATTTTGATATATCTTTACTATTTTGATATGTTTTTACTATTTATATCTTTTTTCATCTTTATTGATTTTAACGACATTTAAAAAAAATATAGATCACATAAGTTTGAAATCAGTAATTTTTATAATTTTTTTAAAAGTTAAAATAAATTTAAAAAATAAATAATATTTTTTCAATGTATATCTTGCAAATTTTATAATTTTTTTTTAATATTTAATTAAAAAAATATTTAACATAAATATATTAATTTTATGTTTCAAAGAAAAATAATACGCATAATTTAAATATTTTAATTTTTTTGTTTAAATTAATTAAAAATAAAAATCTCTCCAATAAGAATAATAATTAAAATACATTATATCTTAGTTTATATAAAATTTATTTTGATTTTAACTGATTAAATGCCGTATTTAATTATGAAATCGGTGAGTACCGTGTGGAAGTATATAAAGATATTCAATCAATTCGATGTGCGGATGCCCGTTAAAGTAGGGATCAACTGAATCTCTTTGAACTATAAGGTAGGGATCAACGACCTTAAAAAACTATGTTTACAATCTGTTTGACACTATTATTATTTTAGGAGAAAAGTCAATTCAAGGGAGGAATTGTAGTCTCAACCAAAAGTGCTCGAAAGTAAAAAAAAAAATTTAAAAATTAGCAATAATAATAGTTAAAACATATTTTTGATAGTTTTGATCCATTCAGCACCATAAAAATTTATAAAAAATTTGACAATTCTAATTTGAATTACAAAAATTACTCCAAAAGTTTATTAAAATATTGCCAAAATTTCCAGCATTTTCAAAGTAAAAAACAAACTGATTTAATGAATATACAGTAACCTAATAATTATTAAATTATTAACTTATTGCATGATCATCATGTACATGATAAGTCCATATATTTTATAGGGGAGTAATTTTTAATGTGATTTTTTAAAGATTTTTCTGGTGAATTTTTTCGGTCTAATTTCTCTAAAAGCTTCAGAAATTCATTGAAAACATAAGTTTGATGAGTAACCTTGCACAAATTAAGTGTCCTAAAGGTTTTTTAGGGTGTTGAATTCATATATACAGTATAAAAATCACCAGTTTAAATAACAGAAACCTGAAATTTTTTCCCCCTATAAATTCTAAAAAATCACACTAAAAACAACTCTTTTTCCAAGTGTTTTCTGATAACATGAATTTCCTGCATCCGCATGGTATAGAATGATACATATCACGCATGGGCATCGTTCTCATAGGTAGACATCAAAACTTTACCCATTCAACCCAGAATTTCAAACTCAAATGCCCGCCGTTGCTGTTGGTTCAGGTGAGGGTAGAGGGTAGTGGCTAAGCTACGGGTTCATCAAACGCGGGAAGCAGAGCAGTGATGAAGGTTGAAGGTCGCAAGGGGTTCATCAAACGCGGGAAGCAGAGCAGTGATGAAGGTCGCAAGATCGAAGCCGAAGCTGTATATTTCCTCCACCAGCAGAAGCGTATTGAGAGAGCAAGCCTTGGCTGCCTGAGGCTTCCAGCCGCTAGTTACAGCCGAACATTTCTCAACGAGACATGGAAATAATAACGAGGGTCTGGCCATGGAATTTCGGGTACAGGGGCTGGTGGGGGTGGTGTGTTTGAAGAGAGTTCTTTTAAGTGTGATTTAAAAAAAAAAATTGATTGATTTTTTAATTTAATTGTTTAGTTTGATGGGTAAATTATGTACAATGGAAGTGCTTTAAGGGTTTTTTAGTGTGTTGATGTATATACGAAATTAAAAACTAGTTTAAATATAATTTATATCTTTTTATTTGGGAGACAAGGGATCCACCTCCTTGCAACGATTTGAATGCTAAGTCTATATCTTTTTATTTGGGAGACAAGGAATCCACCTCCTTGCAATGATTTGAATGCTAAGTCTACTAAAGTATACATATTATATTAAATAAATTTGAATTGAGATAAATTACTCTAAATAATAATTTGAACATAAACATTATATAAAATTTAATAAGAAAATGTAAAAATAATAAAGTTTTAATAAACTCATAAATTAAAATAATATTTTTATCTACAACTATATTTTTATATTGTACTTTAAATTTTACAACTTTAACAAATTATAACACATATTTCTTCAAATTATTAAAAAATTTTATTGAGAATTAGAATTGGAATATTTTATTATTTAGAAAAATTAAAATTACATTTTATTTAATTATTACATACCAATTTAATGAACAAGTTGAAATAGAAGGTTGACATGTTTAATCATATATATCCTAGGATTAGTTTTTAATGAAAGGACCACTACTAGCCTTTCATGATCATTTAGCCCAAGCTTCTATCTTTTACATTGACTTCCATGTTTTTTCATTAAAGAGAAAGACAAATGAGTAGAAATAACATGATGACTATATTGCATAACTGCATTATGTCGCTCATACTCTTAAATATATATCCACTCTTCCTTTCAACTTGTTTTAAGTAGTTCTCCTTAAGGATAAAGACCGTCACTATTAATTTGGTTGTCCAACAATTTTTTTATTGTAGTGATAGTCAACCCCTTCCACATTGTTAGGAGGTGCTATAACAACAAATACATCACTTGTATGAAATTTTATACATATTTGAAACATAAAAAAATGTGTTCAATTTAATTTCTATATAGTCAAAATATAAAATTTAAATATAATCATTTTTATAATTCAGTATTTAAAATCATAGATATATATGAATGCATACCTTCTTGTACTAATACAAAAATAATATCATAACTTGAAGACAAATGGGATCCCTCATCTCTCTCCTCATTTAGAATGTGAATCTAAATAGGCCCAACACATCTAAAGGTTTCAAGATAGTTTGTCTACATTCTTCAACACATCCGTGTTGTACATTTAAGAATGTCTCTTGGAATTCATTCAATGTGCAACATCCTCAATAATAAGCCTACTACTTGATATGTAAAATCCAATGAGTGTGAAATGTGATTCTAACATAATGAAAATACAGCAACTATATTGTAAAAGAATTTATAGATAGATTTATCACTTCTATTATCAAATCTATGACACAAATTTTCAGTACACCAATAACAATACATTTTGCATCTTGCATCATATTATCATCTAACTAGGAGTTTGGAATCCTACCACATTTGTTTCTTTACATCCATATAAAATAATACCAAAATTACAAAGAGAATTTTATTTTTTAAATCCATACCAAAATATCTGTTGATTTACAATTTTTCATGTGGTTTTAATATCTATTTTCAAAAATAAAAAATATAATTATTCACCATTCACTCATGAAATTTTAGTGCAAACTTCTAACTGTCTTGAATGAGCTTAGTCTTAATTGTTAGGTGTCTTGAATGGGTTTAATCTTAATTGCCATTGTCTTAAGTTTTCATTTATCATTGTCTCAAACTGCTTTTGCCTTAAACTATTTTTTGTCTCAAACTATTTCTTTTTTAAATATAAAATTTTCTCTTAAAATATTTTTATACAATAACTACAACAAAATCATTTAAAATTGCATTTTTGTTGAAGTGTTACCGTAACTATTGTTTTTTTAATGAGGAAAGTCCAACTATTTTATAATACTATTCAGTAAGTCAATTTAATGAAAATACAATAATATTTGATGAACAAGATATAAAGTGAATAAGGCAATCAGAAACTTAATAAATGGTAATTAATATCTACCCAATCCTATAATTTTTATGACCTAAGGTCATTTCTATATTGTAACACTACAACATAAAGGGGGGTTTTAAGACAATATTTAAGACAATTTTTGGGTAAATTGTGTTAATTTGAGACAAAAGAAAACTTGTGTATTGTCTTAAATATTGTCTTTAAGCGAGTGTCTCAAATTAAATTGTGTTAAAATTAAATCGTCTTAAAATATTGTATCTATAAAGACAATATATAACACAATCATTTTTGTCTCTCTAGAGACAATTTCATTTTTGTCTCTCGAGAGACAATAGTTGCACTACAACACAAAGGGGGGTTTTAAGACAATTTCTGGTAAATTGTCTTAACTTGAGACAATTTCATTTTTGTCTCTCCAAAGACAATAGTTGGAATTAAGGACATATTGTCTTTATGGAGACAATGTCTTTAATCTTATCTATTGTCTATGTAGAGACAATATAAAACAATGAATCCAGAAAAATATCTCACCATTAAAATAAATCAATATAAAAAATTTAATTAAAAAATCAACAATATCTTTGAATAATTCATGTTAGGGTATAGTGGAATCGAACCACCAACCTCCTGCATGGCAGGTGCTCTTCCAATGAGCTAGCACCCTTTAAAGAATTATGTGAGGAGTTATGACAGTTCTTGAAATTGTATAATAGGCATTGATTGTTAAAAAATGTTCAACACATAATGGCATAATCCTTGTAAAATATATAATCATGCAAGCCCTTATTTTTAACTTAATAAAACTAGCAATTGCACCATATGTTGCAAAGGAAACGTTGTAAAGCAGTAACATAGGAAATAGTAGTATAGAGGAAAAAATCTTAAAATTTCAACCAAAGTTAGACTACCTATAGTTTATTTAAAACTTATAACTAGCAATTGAACTAGGAGGTGCAAGGGAATGCTGAAAGGAAGAGGCATGAATTATGTTGTGCTATGAATAAGAGAAAAATGGCCTTGATAGTTTGTTGAGAAAACATTACTTAAGTTCGCATTAGTGAGGCTCATTGACCTATTTGAGTAGAAGGATATAGAAATGGTTGTCAATCCCTCTCAAACCTCTAGAAATCAAATTGATATTGGTTGCCACAAAATGAAGCTCATGATGATTAAGATCGCTCAAGTTTGAGGCATCATAAACCAAGATACACAATATTAGTGATACAAATTCAAATCGGGGATTATTTCCACAACATAAAAGTCACTGATATAATTTTTCAGTGGTCCATAGAGAAAAATTTGTAATTTTTCATCAAAAAAATAATATGTTGGTGTAAGGAAAGGCCTCATTGAAGCAGAAGTAAACAACATTTTTAAGAAAAAAATAATTAAAATTTGTGAAATAGTACAAGATCCAAATAACCCCAAAAGGATTTAAACCAACAAATCAGGATTAAAATTTTAATAAATATTTACACAAAACAATCATATAAAAAATAAAAATAAAAATAAAAAACCATAACGACTATTCTCTGTAAAAAATCATGTTAATTATCAATCCATGACCAAATTGACTCATCATATGGTATCCACGTAGATAATTTCCCAGAAATATGATACAATTTGATAAATGGGCATTTCCCTTCGAGTGCTCAAAACTAACACATGCAAATACCAACAAGCACCACATTGCCTAGTAGACTAGTAAGTTGCTGAGTTAAAATATGAGCACCAAACTATGGGCACCAATGGCCTAAAAAAATTGACACATTTAAATGGAAAATAACTAGCCAGAACTAAAAGACTCCAGATTCAGTTACAACTATTACATGAGATTGTGCTTACAAACAAGCTTCAGCAAAACGCTTGTGCACAACCAATGACGGATAGCTTAGTTTGGAGTGTCTTCAAAGAACCTTTCAACAATAAAAGGAGGTGGAGGCAAGCTTGCTACACATTTGAACTGTCATGGAAAACAATCAAACATATATAAACCTTTAATAAGAGTAACCAGTTGTGTGCATGTAATCCTTGTAGCTTTCAAAGGTTGGATTAAAAAAACCATTAAATTCCCAAACAAGATATATGAAAGCGTACCATGTGTTGTTGATATTTTTCCCTTATTGCAACCAATGTACTAGCTTTTAGATTCATTTGTACATTATAGATTGACATTACACAGTCCTTAAGCCGTGATGCCTTGTATCCTATATAATGCGCCAAAGTTGGATTCTGTATAACACAAAATCTACAAATTTATGCTCGCACATAAAGCCAACACAAAACAGTATAATAGTAAACTTCAGGGAGTATACAATAGCCATGGATGTGTTAGAAAATCAATATTCAATCGAGATAGAAATATAGTTGAAGCTGCTATAAAGGATGGTAGGTGTTGGAGAAAACTGCATTCCGTGAGTGTCAACTCTACCAAATAATTGGCTAAAAACTCCATATGAAAACTCGGGGCCTGCCAAAAAGTATTCCATTTTAATAAAAATAAGCAATGGTGCAAAATATAAAAGAATCCAGATCAAAAATTAGGTGTACTTAGGTACTATTGACATCTTCCTCTGTAGCCCTAGGACTCAATCTCAGAGTCTCATACTCCTCTTTCATCCCAGGGAAAGCAACAGAAGCCATCACAGTTACATTCCTCCTGCCTACCGAATTTTTCTTCTCTCCATTTTTCTTTCTGAAGAACGAATTCCTCTGAGCACCCATAAGTATTCCAATAGTGGCAGCCATGATCTCTAACCAAAAATGTTGATCCCCAATCTGAGCTTAATAACACAATTCGATCTAAATGTATAGAATGGGTGTACCAAAATCTAGTAAAATACAAAGAGTAGAGATTATTGCAAATGTGGGAAAGATAAGCAAAGCTAAATAATGAACCTAACCCCGGACTTCAAACAACCACTTAACATGTTGGCTGTGGATAAGGCTGGAGAACTGTGTGTGCCAAGAACTAAAATGTGGATAAGGCCGGAGAACTGTGTTGTTGATCCCCAATATAAGCTTAATAACACAATCCAATCTAAATGTACAGAATGGGTGTACCAAAATCCAGTAAAATACAAAGAGTAGAGATTATTACAAATGTGGGAAAGATAAGCAAAGCTAAATAATAAACCTAACCCCGAACTTCAAACAACCACTTAACACGTTGGCTGTGGATAAGGCTGGAGAACTGTGTGTGCCAAGAACTAAAATGTGGATAAGGTCGGAGAACTTTGTGTGCAAAGAACTAAAAGGATAAGCTTACGCACTATTCCCACCGAAAATGAAAAATGTTTTGAACAATGGAATGTAGCACTGTTATTGAAAGTAGAATTATAATATGACCACCTTATCCAAACAAATATTTCTCCTCCCCACTCAGCCGACTTTGTTGCAGGAATGTGATGAGTATGCAAATCTGCAAGATTAGGATTATGGAGTGAGTATACAACAATATTTAGCTTTCTAAAAAAGAATGTTCTTTATAAATTATATAATTTTCAAATTTATAATGAAAAGAAGCTTGGACGCTATTGGGGTTTGGGCTCTATTGTTTGAGCTTTGCTAATGAGCTGGAACTCTCTGCCCAATCTCTATTTGAAATAAAAAATCAACATAATGGCCTACATGATCAAATAATTAAAGAACTTACCTCATTTTTCAAGCTAGAAGGGACGGATAAGAGCCCGATTACACAACCAATGAAAGCAAGCCCCGTGAGGAGGCTGCCAATATCTAGCATAAGACGTAAATAAACCCCGATAGTTGTTGTTACCAGGGCACATCTAAGCAACAAATAAACCTTTTTCAGATGACTCTACATGACAGGGCTGATATTTTTCATGTTCTTCAAAGCATTGCAATCCCACGAAGATTGACCAAAACCCTGGTCAAGGAATCCTCCGCCATAATAAGAAGCGTATGAAGCCATTTACACACTCTGAATTCAATAGAAACAAACCTAATACACATAACTCAAAAACCTAAAGAAAGAGCAGATGAAACGATTGCAAGAACTGTGAATTGGAGATGAGAAATCTAAATTGATTTCTGAAACATTAAAATGCAAATCAGAAAATGAAAGTAAAAGAAATACCTCTCTTGGGGTTTGTATAATGTTTTTGCACACGAGGGAAATAACTCAGAAAAATCATATTCATTCAATTGCCTCACCTGCTTTTTGGGAATGAATCCATTAAAGACTCACATAGTTGTTGCAGAGCTATTTCCATTTTAGCTCTGTGAAAACTACGTGAGGGTGCCGAGATATGATACCAGGGAGGGTGGTCACAAGAACAAGAGAACCCACTGCTCCTTTTCAGTCTTATTATTATTTTCTTGCAAGATAATTTGATATACATACACATTAGAGTGTGAGAGAGAGGATGCCAATGCCTGCTGGAGCTTGCAGCCAAGGGCGAGTGAAGGTGCCGAGAAGCAAGCTCACCATCAGAGTCCTCAAGCACTGTGAGAGGACCAATGCATTGGCAGAAGATGTCCTTTGGGGACTTACCTATACTAAAAAAACACAGTTCTATGATACTAGGGACGGTTGTCAGAAGAATGAGAGAACCCACAGCCCCAACATTCTAAACCCATGAGAACCACCGTACAAAAAACATGCTAATCTAACGGACTGTTTCCATGGCTTTTGGGAGGGGGGAACCCAACTCTTGTAGAACCTGGCACTTGTTTGTTTGCTAATATGTTTCTTCTATATTTTACCATTTACAAAAAAAAATCTATATTTTAACCTTTCCAATTTTGGTGTTTGGTATTAACATTTGATTGTGGAGCAGATCAGGGAGAAATTGTACTATGAACATAAAGCAATATTGTGAGGGCGATAAAATGCAAATGGATGCAACTAGGCAGAATGGGAAGAAAAACAGTGCCAAAGAGGCAAGCCACAAAACATTACAGGACATTAAGCAAGATTGGAAGCAAAATGGAGTCAACGGTTTGACAAAATACATCAAGCAGGAAGCATCTTGAGCAGAAGAAAATGAGAAAGAGTAACAGCATAAAGATGCAATAGGTAAAAGCACAGGGGAATTTAACAGAAGATGAAGCAACTTTACCCCTACAAAATATTGAGGAGAAATATAATTTGTTCATTATGCAATTTTGGATGCAAGAATATGATAGTATGTGAAACTATATACATATAATTCTGCGCTTTAAAAAAATTAATTTATGCAAAAATTTGCATTTTTGTACCTGCCTATCATTATAACAAGGAAATTCCAATCTTTATTGTACAATTTTGGATGCAAGAATATGATAGTATGTGCAACTATATAAATATAATTTTTCCCTTTAAAAAAATGAATTTAGCAAAAAATTGCATTTTCGTACCTGCCTATCATTATTACAAGGAATTTCCAATCTTTTAATACAAGCAATTAAGTCCAAACTTCCACACTGTCAAACTCAAATTACAACATTATCAAACAATTGAGAGAAGTTCCAAACTTCCACCATGCTACATCAATCGGAAGGAATGTCAAGGCCATGTAATAGCATCCTATCCCTCCAAGACAAACATCCTAAAAATTAAGGAGAAGTCTTGTAAGTCTCTCTTTGTCTTGTAGTTGTTATTTGTGATGTAATACATCTACCAATAAATTCCATATATCCCCGTCGTAAGATTTTGTTCCACATTAATACTAGCTCTATTCTCAGCATATGTTTGTTTGAATAATCCCACATGGACAGCTAGTTAAGACAAAGGAGGCCTATGATGCATCACCCACAACAAAATCCTTCCTAATGCAGAAGTTGGCTTTGGGGTGCAAGTCCCCAAGTTGATGTCATAGCATCCTCCCTCACTCTAGTACTGACAACGCTATTGATAATGGTGCTATGCCTTGTGGATCCTCTTTGGCTTGTGGCTCTTCTATATGTGATCTATTACAAATTTACAAGCTATCACTAAAGTGGCATTCCTTTTGGTGGGATTTTGTTCCACATTACTATTACTCTACTGCTGTCATATGCATGGAGAGAAATTGTACTATGAATATAAAGCAATATTGTGAGAACGATAAAATGCCAATGGATGCAACTAGGCAGAATAAGAAGCAAAACAGTGCCAAAGAGGCAAGCCACAAAAAAATACAGGACATTGAGCAAGATTGGAAGCAAAATGGAGTCAACGGTTTGACAAAAAACATCAAGCGGGAAGCATCTTGAGTAGAAGAAAATGAGACAGAGTAACAACATAAAGATGCAATAGATAGAAGCACAGAGGGGAATTTAGCATAAGATGAAGCAACTTTACCCCTACAAAATATTGAGGAGAAATATGATTTGTTCATTGTGAAATTTTGGATGCAAGAATATGATAGTAGGTGCAACTATATACATATAATTCTGACATTTAAAAAAATGAATTTATGCAAAAATTTTCATTTTCATAGCTACCTACCATTGTGACAAAGAATTTCCAATCTTTTAACATAAGCAAATAAGTCCAAACTTCCACACTTTCAAACTCAAATTCCAACATTATAAAACAATTGAGAGAAGTTCCACCATGCTACACAATTGGAAGGAATATCAAGGCCAAGTAACAGCATCCTGTCCCTCCAGCACAAACATCCCTAGTGGTATCAGTGGTGTTCCTTGTAAGCCCTCTTTGTCTTATGGCTGTTATCTATGTGATGTATTACAATCTACTACTAAATTGACACATCATTGTGGTAAGATTTTGTTCCACATTAATACTAGCTCTATTCTTACCATATGTTTGTTTGAATAATCCCACATGGATAACTAGAGTAAGACAAAGGATGCCTATGAAGCATCACCCACCACAAAAGCCTTGCTAATGCAGAAGTTGGCTTTGGGGTGCAAATCCCGAAACTGATGTCATAGCATCCTCCCTCACTCTAGTACTGACAACGCTATTGATAATGGTGCTATGCCTTGTGGATCCTCTTTGGCTTGTGGCTCTTCTATATGTGATCTATTACAAATTTACAAGCTATCACTAAAGTGGCATTCCTTTTGGTGGGATTTTGTTCCACATTACTATTACTCTACTGCTGTCATATGCATGGAGATGGGGTTTGTGTATTGTGTATAAACCCCTACATGAATAACCTTGGCGAGACAAAAGATAGTTTGAATGGCTTTTAAGGCAATAAGTCTCTAGGTTTAACATGATTGCCGCATCTTTGTTCACAATACACCGACATCACTTGTATCATGCCTTCTAGGCCCTATCAAGACTGTGGTTGTTATCTCAGACAGTTGTATAATATCCATATGGTGGGATTTTTTTCCAATTTTAAATGTTAACTTACCTATCGTTCATTTTAGTCCTATAAATCCCGATTAACACAAACTTTACCTTACTAACTTTTGTATCACAACTTTTACCTTAACTTTTATTAATTTACTTGTATTATTTATGTTACATGTACTCCATTTTACAATCACGCATGGCCACAACCATTTTCCTAATTTGTTATCTTTTCCACTTGCCTGTTGTTCATCACTTGGTAAAGATAATGCAATATGTTGCCTTCGATCACTTTCATACCACAAGTTCTCCTTAGAATCAACCAAATTAGAATGGTCCCAAACAATAATTCTAAACCATGACCAATATAGCTAGTTCAAGTCAAAAAAGTAGAACCATCAACTTTAGACTAACATAACTAAGATGAGTGAAACAGAGAAGAGCCACCTTCGTCTATGCTCACATGCACCATTAGAGCTTCAGTGCATGTCCATGAGCTTTGGAAAACAATTTAGAAGGCTGAGAAACTTATTTGTCATTGAAATGTAGCAGGCAGTGCTACAAAAAACAAAAGGAAATAACTTCGATTACACCTCTTTTAGAAAAAATAGCAAATGACATTTCCAGCTTCTATAGAATCACCCAAAACAAAACACCATTTTTGCAGCCTCTCGAAAAATATTTCACATGAGACTTGTAAAACTCGTGAAGCAACAAGAAGAAATATGATTAATTGGGCACATGGAAATGGGATGAAAATTCCTATCACATTGCAATTGGGAAGAATAAAAAGACACTTGACAAGAAATTATCTATGATATGCATATAACTATAATTTTTATACAGAAATATTTCTATTTGGGCACCTGTGGATGTACTCAACCATACAAGGGAAATAAAGAGAAAAATACCACCTATCTAGTTGTAAATTCTTCAGTGACTGAAAGGTGAATACAAGATCCTTCCTTTGAGCACATGAGACAACCATCCAAGAGAGATAAAAAATATTGAAAGAACTCCACTTGGCCAAATTCTTCAATGCCTGAAAAATAAGCATTCAAATCAATAAGGATTTCTTACCCTCCTTGCAAAATAGTACGTACAAAAACCCATTACATTTGGTGAGATATTTTAGTGCCCTTTCTTTGACAGTCAGTGAGGCTATGATGTTAATCTATGCTGCATGTGAAAGATTGCCAAATTTCTACATTGCAACCTTGCTAAAACTCTTGCAGAAAACAGATCCCTGCTTAATAACACACTATCCATCCTCATTGTCATAATCATGTTCATCCTGATCAACAATTATATCTGAGTGCACATGAAACTGTATTGAATCTAGGGCTACATTATCTACATCAAAATGAGAGAAATTAGGATATTTATATTCGTGTTTAATAGGAGGTTGCACAATTAGAACATCACTAGGAAATTCATCAGCCTCTTTAACAACATGCACATTTGCAAGTCACTAGGATCCTGTTCCAGTTTGACAGAAGGTTGAATTGGCATGCTTGCAACAGCCTCAATCTCATCCAACTTCATGTTAATATCAAAGTATCTTACCACAGGAATGCTCCCCAAATTCACTGCTACCTTGGTCTCTCTTGTCTCAATGTTAACATCAGTAAAAATTTCAGAAACTTTCTCCTGTTTCTCACTGTGCTCAGATGAAAAATATAGGTCTTCATCCTTAAACTTCTCAACTGTAATGCCATTTCTCCCACTTGACCCACCTCTTTATCCTTTGCCTCTACCTCTTCTTCCCCATCCTCGTCCGCTTCCATGGTGCACCCTATTTTAGAAAAGGCCAAATAGCTAGCAATTACTGTTTCAGAACCCAGAGTAAATTGCGAATTTAGAAGCATAGAAAAGACAAATAGCAACACATATGGATAACTCCATTCCTTGCAAAGAACAACTATTTTATAAAAACAGTAAGTAGGTCAATAAGATCCCGGCCCTCTTAACTTCATCCTCATCACTCTCATTTTCATCTCCTTCGTGAGATTTTCTGAAGCAAATGAAAACAAATAGTCATTACAAGAAAAGGTAAAATATATCTGATCTCTTGTAATTTTTCAAAATGTGCAAATTTTCCTAGACCTCTTTGCAATCACTAAGAATAAAATATCTATATTTACCTCCTCCGCCCACCATTCCTCTCTTCACCAGTAGCAGCATCTGAACCCCCCATGTCTGGGACCTTGTTCACTATCTCTTGTAAGAAATCAAAAACATTGTACCTATGCACACATTGTTTCCTGCCAACCATTAATAAAAAAGAAAAATATTAGTATATATACATAGTATAAACCATATTTTAACAGAATTTGTAGCCAATAGCTTAAAAGGATTTATCAACTTATTTATAGAATGTGACTATTAAACAACAAAAAGAAGCTATGCACAATCATAGTTTAAGGAAAAATAAAATAGACAGATCCCTACAGGAATAAAATGCAGTGAAGTCTTCTTTATTTGCATTGAAAGTAAGGTAGAAAACCTTGCAGACTACTTTCAGCACTTATCAACATAGCAAGACAATATATCAGCATGGGGATAAGAAACTTACAAATGTGAAGTACTCATAGTCTTAGCACCCCTCTGAAGAGTTATTTCGTATGTTCGATCACAGAGGTCTTGTAAAAATAGCTCCAAATATTTTGCTGCAAAAGACAGACAGGTAGATGAAATATATTTAGCATACCATAGAGAAAGCATTCTAACCAATTCAAAATATAATATTAGTCCTGATCAATTCAAAATAAAACAAAAAGAACAGACTCAATAAAGATAACCATTTACAAAACAAAACTCTGTTGGAAAAAGAAAATAACACCGAAAAAAAGCATTGGAAGAAAAATGAAATAATAACAAAAAGGAAATTCAGGAAAACGTCTGGAAGTCTCTATTAAAAAATATATGGTAAGCAAGATATGTCTTGCACTGGTCATTCTTCCAAAAGAAAATGTGGAGCTACACTACATCGATATAAAACATAGTATGGAGACATGCTTTCTGAAGTCAGGCCAGTCCTTCTCTATAAAAAAAAAATGAACTGATGTAAGATATCATTGGACAACACACATGAATGATAACACAACCAATGTTATCAAAACCAGACTGGAACCAGTTGAACCAGACCAGAAAACCAAAAAACAATCTTTTATACAATTATTTTTTTGTTGGGTGGCCCACCTTCAAAGCAACCATGGGCTCCCCCTAAAATCTATTTAAAGGCACCCCCAACCCCTCCACATTTCACTCACACTACTCATTTAAGCTTCTTGAAGTTCATATAAGTTGCTCTCACGTAGCTATTGCAGAGCTATTTCCATTTCTGCTTGCACATGTTCCAACTTAAGTGCACATTCAATAAAATCGAAGCGATGTTCGTTCATTCTTCTAATTTTAGAAGAAAAATTGTGGGGAATCAAGTCAGGTTTCTTTCGTTAACTCTTGCACAGTTTATACTCCTTTAGCTTGTATCCAAAAAAGAAGATGTGAGTTGTAGGATGAATAAAAGAGAAAAGGTGGCCCTCAAAGATTGTATTGAGGATTTCAAGGACACCACAACCAAGATTCATCAATCTCTGGTGGAGATGAAGCACTTCAGGGCAAACACGTTCCAGGCTCAAGGCTTAGCTGAGCAACGTGGAAACATGGATGAGCTCGGCCCTCACCAATGATGACTCCTGTCTATGGTTTTCACCCTGCCAGAGGAAGGGTTAAGGCCATGGTCATGGCCCGCTTGCAGAAGTTATAGTGGGAAATGCCCATTTTTTTTCGAGGTCAACAATAAGAATGACTTACTTATGCCATACAAAGAGAACTTGTGCTTTGCATCCTCGAATGGATTCATGGATTCTATGAAAGCATCCTAATGGGTCATCACCCGAATCCAATTAACCTTCCGTGATGCAGGTGTACTTTCCAATGAGCTAGCACCTTAAAGAATTATGTGAGTGAGTTATGACGTTTGGAATTACATTAGCATTGATTTTAAAAAATGTTCAAATACATACATATACCAATCCTTGTAAAAATTATATAAATCATGTGTCTATGTGTTTAACTTAATAAACTAGCAATTGCACCATATGTTGCAAAGGAAACGTTATAAAGCAAAAGAGTATAGAAAATAAAGAGGTATGGAGGAAATCTCATCATCTCAAACTAAAGCGACTACCTTTACTGTATTTAAACTTAACTAGAAATCGGTGACTGGAGGGAAAAGGAACTACCAAAGGAAGAGGCAAGAATTATGTCGTGCTATGAATAAGAGAAAAATGGCCTTGATAGTTTGTTGAGAAAACATTACTTGAGCTCGCATTAGTGAGGCTCATTAACCTATTTGAGTAGAAGGATATAGAAATGGTTGTCAATCCCTCTCAAACCTCTAGAAATCGAATTGATATTGGTTGCCACAAACTGAAGCTCGTGATGATTAACATCCCTCAAGTTTGAGGCATCATAAACCAAGATACACAATATTAGTGATACAAATTCAAATCGGGGATTATTGCCACAACATAAAAGTCACTGATATAATTTTTCAGTGGTCCATAGAGAAAAATTTGTAATTTTTCATCAGAAAAATAATATGTTTGTGTAAGGAAAGGCCTCATTGATGCAGAAGTAAACAACATTTTTCAAGAAAAAAATAATTAAAATTTGTGAAATAGTACAAGATCCAAATAACCCCAAAAGGATTTAAATCAACAAATGAGGATTAAAATTTTAATAAATATTTACGCAAAACAAACATTTAAAAAATAAAAATAAAAAACCTTAACAACTATTCTCTGTACAAAATCATGTTAATTATCAATCCATGACCACATTGACTCATCATCTGGTATCCACGTAGAAATATGATACAATTTGATAAATGGGCATTTCCCTTGGAGTGCTCAAAACTAACACATGCAAATATCTGCAAGCACCCCATTGCCTAGTAGACTAGTAAGTTGCTCAGTTAAAATATGAACACCAAAACTATGGGCACCAATGGCCTAAACAAATTGACACATTTAAATGGAAATTAACCAGCCAGAACTAAAAGACTCCAGATTCATTTACAACTATTACATGAGATTGTGCTTCCAAACAAGCTTCAGCAAAACGCTTGTGCACAACCAATGACGGATAGCTTATTTTGGAGTGTCTTCAAAGAACCTTTTAGCAATAAAAGGAGGTGGAGGAAAGCTTGCTACACATTTGAACTGTCATGGCAAACAATAAAACATATATAAAACTTTAATAAGAGTAACCAATTGTGTGCATGTAATCCTCATAGCTTTCAAAGGTTGGATTAAAAAAACCATTAAATTCCCAAACAAGATATATGAAAGCGTACCATGTGTTGTTGATATTTTTCCCTTATTGCAACCAATGTACTATCTTTTCAATTCATTTGTACATTATAGATTTCCATTACACAGTCCTTAAGCTGCGATGCCTTGTATCCTGTATAATGCGCCAAAGTTGGATTCTACATAACACAAAATCTACAAATTTATGCCCGCACATAAAGCCAACAAAAAAAAGTATAGTAGTAAAATTCAGGGAGTAGAAAATACCCATGGATGTGTTAGAAAATCAAGAGTCAATCGAGATGGAAATATAGTTGAAGCTACTATAAAGGATGGTAGGTGTTGGAGAAAACTAAATTCCATGAGTGTCAACTCTGCCAAATAATTGGCTAAAAACTCCATAAGCAAACTCGGGGCCTGCCAAAATGTATTCCATTTTAATAAAAATAAGAAATGGTACAAAATATAAAATAATCCAGATAAAAAATTAGGTGTATGTAGGTACTCTTGACATCTTCCTCTGTAGCCCTAGGACTCAATCTCAGAGTCTCATACTCCTCTTTCATCCCAGGGAAAGCAACAGAATCCATCACAGTTACATTCCTCCTGCCTGTTGAATTTTTCTTCTCTCCATTTTTCTTTCTCAAGAACGAATTCCCCTGAGCACCCATAAGTCTTCCAATAGTGGCAGCTATGATCTCTAAAAAAAAAGCGATGATCCCCAATCTGAGCTTAATAACACAATCTGATCTAAATGTACATAACGGGTGTACCAAAATCCAGTAAAATAAAAAGAGTAGAGATTATTGCAAATGTTGGAAAGATAAGCAAAGCTAAATAATGAACCTAACCTGAAACTTCAAACAACCACTTAACACACTGGCTGTGGATAAGGCTGGAGAAATGTGTGTGCCAAGAACTAAAATGTGGATAAGGCCGGAGAACTGTGTTGCTGATCCCCAATCCGAGCTTAATAAAACAATCTGATCTAAATGTACAAAATGGGTGTACCAAATTCTAGTAAAATACAAAGAGTAGAGATTATTGCAAATGTGGGAAAGATAAGCAAAGCTAAATAATGAACCTAACCCCAGACTTCAAACAACCACTTAACACACTGGCTGTGGATAAGGCTATGGAATTGTGTGTGCCAAGAACTAAAATGTGGATAAGGCAGGAGAACTGTGTGTGCCAAGAACTAAAAGGATAATCTTACGCATTATTCCCACCGAAAATGAAAAATGTTTTGACCAATGGAATGTAGCACCATTATTGAAAGCAGAATTATAATATGGCCACCTTATCCAAAAAACAATTTCTCCTCCCCACTCAACCGAATTTGTTGTAGGAATGTGGTGAGTATACAAACCTGTAGGATCAGGATTATGGAGTGAGTATACAACATGATTTAGCTTTCTAAAAAAGAATGTTCTTTATACATTATATAATTTTTAAATTTATAATGAAAAGAAGCCTAGACGGTATTGAGGTTTGGGCTCTATTGTTTGAGCTTTGCTAATGAGCTGGAACTCTCTGCCCAATCTCTATTCGAAATACAAAATCAACAGAACGACCTACATGATCAAAGAATTAAAGAACTTACCTCATTGTTTGAGTTAGAAGGGACGGTTAAGAGCCCGATTACACAACCAATGCAAGCAAGCCCCATGAGGAGGCTCCCAATATTTAGCATAAGATGTAAATAAACCCTGATAGTTGTTGTTACCAGGGAACATCTAAGTGACAAATAAACTTTTTTCAGATGACTCTGCACGATAGGGCTAGTCTTTTTCATGTTCTTCAAAGCATTGTAATTCCACAAAGACAAACCGAAACCCTGGTTAGGGAATCCTCCACCATAATAAGAAGCGTATGAAGCCATTTACACGCTCATAATTCAATAGAAACAAACCTAATACACAGAACTCAGAAACCTAAAGAAAGAGCAGACGAAACGATTGCAAGAACTGTGAATTGGAGATGATAAATCTAAATTGATTTTTGAAACATTAAAATGAAAATAGGAAAATGAAAGTAAATGAAATACCTCTCTTGGGGTTTGTATAATGTTTTTGCACACGAGGGAAATAACTCAGAATAGTCATATTCATTCAATTGCCTCACTTGTTTTTCGGGCATGAATCCATTAAGGACTCACGTAGTTGTTGCAGAGCTATTTCCATTTCTGCTCTGTGACAGCTACGTGAGGGTGCTGAGCTATGATACCAGGGAGGGTGGTCACAAGAATGAGAGAACCCACTGCTCCTTGTCTGTCTTATTATTATTTTCTTGCAAGATAATGTGATATACACACACATTAGAGTGTGTGAGAGAGAGGATGCCAATGCTTGCTGGAGCTTGCAGCCAAGGGTGAGTGAAGGTGCTGAGAAGAAAGCTCACCATTAGAGTCCTCAAGCACTGTGAGAGGACCAATGCATTGGCAAAAGATGTCCTTTGGGGAGTGACCTATACTAAAAAAACCCAGTTTTATGATACCAGGGACGATTGTCACAAGAATGAGAGAACCCATTGCTCCTAACATCAGATACTAAAGGGAGAAATCACCTGGTACAAACCATGCTTGATCCACTGGACCTACTCGATGGTATTTGGGAGAGGGGAACCCAACTCTTGTAGAACCTGGCACTTGTCTGTCTGCTAGTATGTTTCTTCTGTATTTTACCATTGACAAAAAAAAATTCATATTTTAACCTTTTCAATTTTGGTATTTGGTATTAACATTTGATTGTGGAGCAGATCAGGGAGCAATTGTACTATGAACATAAAGCAATATTGTGAGGACGATAAAATGCCAATGGATGCAACTAGGAAGAATGGGAAGCAAAACAGTGCCAAAGAGGCAAGCCAAAAAACATTACAGGACATTGAGAAAGATTGGAAGCAAAATGGAGTCAACGGTTTGACAAAATACATCAAGAAGGAAGCATCTTGAGTAGAAGAAAATGAGAAAGAGTAACAGCATAAAGATGTAATAGGTAAAAGCACAGGGGAATTTAGCAGAAGATGAAGCAACTTTACCCCTACAAAATATTGAGGAGAAATATAATTTGTTCATTGTGCAATTTTGGATGCAAGAATATGATAGTATGTGAAACTATATACATATAACTCTGCCCTTTAAAAAAATGAATTTATGAAAAAATTTGCATTTTCGTACCTACCTATCATTATAACAAGGAATTTCCAATCTTTATTGTGCAATTTTGGATGCAAGAATATGATAGTATGTGCAACTATATAAATATAATTTTTCCCTTTAAAAAAATGAATTTATGCAAAAAATTGCATTTTTGTACCTGCCTATCATTATTACAAGGAATTTCCAATCTTTTAATACAAGCAATTATGTCCAAACTTCCACACTGTCAAACTCAAATTCCAACATTATCAAACAATTGAGAGAAGTTCTAAACTTCCACCATGCTACATCAATCGGAAGGAATGTCAAGGCCATGTAATAGCATCCTATCCCTCCAGCAGAAACATACCTAGTGGTATCAGTGGTGTTCCTTGTAAGCCCTCTTTGTCTTGTGGTTGTTATTTGTGATGTATTACGATCTACTACTAAATTGACATATCCCTGTCGTAAGATTTTGTTCCACATTAATACTAGCTCTATTCTTACCATATGCTTGTTTGAATAATCGCACATGGACAACTAGTTAAGACAAAGGAGGCCTATGATGCATCACCCACAACAAAAGCCTTCCTAATGTAGAAGTTGGCTTTGGGGTGCAAGTCCCCAGGTTGATGTCATTTCATCCTCGCTCACTCTAGTACTGACATCACTATTGATAATGGTGCTATGCCTTGTGGATCCTCTTTGGCTTGTGGCTCTTCTATATGTGATCTATTACAAATTTACAAGCTATCACTAAAGTGGAATTCCTTTTGGTGGGATTTTGTTCCACATTACTATTAATCTACCCCTATCATATGCATGGAGAGCAATTGTACTATGAACATAAAGCAATATTGTGAGAACGATAAAATGCCAATGGATGCAACTAGCTAGAATAAGAAGAAAAACAGTGCCAAAGAGGCAAGCCACAAAATAGTACAGGACATTGAGCAAGATTGGAAGCAAAATGGAGTCAACAGTTTGACAAAAAACATTAAGCGGGAAGCATATTGAGCAGAAGAAAATGAGACAGAGTAACAACATAAAGATGCAATAGATAACAGCACATAGGGGAATTTAGCATAAGATGAAGCAACTTTACCCCTACAAAATATTGAGGAGAAATATGATTTGTTCATTGTGCAATTTTGGATGCAAGAATATGATAGTAGGTGCAACTATATACATATAATTCTGACATTTAAAAAAATGAATTTATGCAAAGATTTTCATTTTCATAGCTTCCTACCATTATGATAAGGAGTTTCCAATATTTTAACATAAGCAAATAATTCCAAACTTCCACACTGTCAAACTCAAATTCCAACATTATCAAACAATTGAGAGAAGTTCCACCATGCTACATCAATTGGAAGGAATGTCAAGGCCAAGTAATAGCATCCTGTCCCTCCAGCACAAACATCCCTAGTGGTATCAATGTTGTTCCTTGTAAGCCCTCTTTGTCTTGTGGTTGTTATCTATGTGATGTATTACAATCTACTACTAAATTGACACATTCCTATGGTAAGATTTTGTTCCACATTAATACTAGCTCTATTCTTACCATATGTTTGTTTGAATAATCCCACATGGATAACTAGAGTAAGACAAAGGAGGCCTATGAAGCATCACCCACAACAAAAGCCTTGCTAATGCAGAAGTTGGCTTTGGGGTGCAAATCCCCAGACTGATGTCATAGCATCCTCCCTCACTCTAGTACTGACAGCGCTATTGATAATGGTGCTATGCCTTGTGGATCCTCTTTGGCTTATGGCTCTTCTATATGTGATCTATTACAAATTTACAAGCTATCACTAAAGTGGCATTCCTTTTGGTGGGATTTTGTTCCACATTGCTATTACTCTACTGCTGTCATATGCGTGGAGATGGGGTTTGTGTATTGTGTATAAACCCCCACATGAATAACCTTAGCGAGATATAAGATGGTTTGCGAGATAGCTTTAAGATGCAAGTCTCCAGGTTTAACGTGATTGAATGCATCTTTGCTCAATCTGGCACTGACATCACTTGTATCATGCCTTCTGGGCCCTGTCAAGACTGTGGTTGTTATCCGTGTGATGACTAAAGTGGCATGATCCATATGGTGGGATTTTGTTCCAATTTTAAATGTTAACTTACTCCTGTACTGTTCATTTTAGTCCTACAAATCCCGATTAACACAAAATTTACTCCTAACTTTTAATGCTAACTTTACTCCTACTAAATTTTAATGCTAACTTTACTCCTAAATTTTATTAATTTACTTTGCATATTTATGTTACAGCTCCATTTTACAGTCACCCATGGCCACATCCATTTCCTAACATGTTATCATTTCACTTGCCTGTTGTTCATCACTTTGCAGCATAATGCAATATGTTGCCTTCTCTTGATCACTTGTTGCCTCAAGTTCTCCTTAGAATCAACCAAATTAGAATGGCCCCAAACAATAATTCTAACCCATGACCAATATAGCTAGTTCAAGTCAAAAAAGTAGAACCATCAACTTTAGACTAACACAACTAAGATGAGTGAAACAGAGAAGAACCACCTTCATCTATGCTCACATGCACCATCAGAGCTTCAGTGCATGTCCATGAGCTTTTGCAAACAATTTAGAAGGCTGAGAAACTTATACATCATTGAAATGTAGTAGGCGGTGCTACGAAAAACAAAAGGAAATAACTTCGATTACACCTCTTTTACAAAAAATAGCAAATGAAATTTCTAGCTTTTGTAGAATTACCCAAAACAAAACACCATTTTTGCAGCCTCTAGAAAAATATTTCACATGAGACTTGTAAAACTCGCGAAGCAACAAGAAGAAATATGATTAATTGGGCACATGGAAATGGGATGAAAATTCCTATCATGTTGTAATTGGGAAGCATCAAAAGACACTTCACAAGAAATTATCCATGATATGCATATAACTATAATTTTTATACAGCAATATTTCTATTTGGGCACCTGTGGATGTACTCAACCATACAAGGGAAATAAAGAGAAAAAGACCACCTAGCTAGTTGTAAATTCTTCAGTGACCGAAAGGTGAATACAAGATCCTTCCTTTGAGCACATGAGACAACCATCCAAGGGAGAGAAAAAATATTGAAAGAACTCCACTTGGCTGAATTCTTCAATGCCTGAAAAATAAGCGTTCAAATCAATAAGGATTTCTTACCCTCCTTGCAAAATAGTTTGTACAAAAACCCATTAGAGTTGGTGAGATATTTTAGTGCCCTTTCTTTGACAGTCAGTGAGGCTATGATGTTAATCTATGCTGCATGTGAAATATTGCCAAATTTCTACACTACAACCTTGCTAAAACTCTTGCAGAAAATAGATCCCCACTTAATAACACACTATCCATCCTCATTGTCATAATCATCTTCATCTTGATCAAAAATTATATCTGAATGCACATGAAACTGTATTGAATCTAGGGATACATTATCTACATCAGATTGAGACCAATTAGGATATTTCTCTTCCTATTTAATAGGAGGTTGCACAATTGGAACATCACTAGGAAATTCATCAGCCTCTTTAACAACATGCACATTTGCAACGTCACTAGGATCGTGTTCCAGTTTGATAGAAGGTTGCATTGGCATGCTTGTAACAGCCCCACCCTCATCCAAATCCATGTTAAGATCAAAGTCTCTTACCATAGGAGTGCTCCCGAAATTCACTGTTACCTTGGTCTCTCTTGTCTCAATGTTAACATCCCTAAAAATTTCCGAAACTTTCTCCTTTTTCTCACTATGCTCAGATGACAAATCTAGGTCTTCATCCTCAAACTTCTCAACTGTAATGCCACTTCTCCCACTTGACCCACCTCTTGATCCTCTGACTCTACCTCTTCTTCCCCGTCCTCGTCCACTTCCATGGTGTGCACCCTATTTTAGAAAAGGCCAAATAGCTAGCAATTACTGTTTCAGAACCAAGAGAAAATTGCGAATTTAGAAGCATAGAAAAGACAAATAGCAACACATATGGATAACTCCATTCCTTGCAAAGAACAACTATTTTATAAAAATAGTAAGTAGGTCAATACCATCCTGGCCCTCTTAACTTCATCCTCATCACTCTCATTTTCATCTCTTTCGTGAGCTTTTCTGAAGAAAATGAAAATGCATAGTCATTACAAGAAAAGGTAAAGTATATATGATCTCTTGTAATTTTTCAAAAAGTGCAAATTTTCCTAGACCTCTTTGCAATCACTAGGAAGAAAATATCTATATTTACCTCCTCCACCCACCATTCCTCTCTTCACCAGTAGTAGCATCTGAACCCCCCATGTCTCAAACCTTGTTCACTATCTCTCGTAAGAAATCAAAAACATTGTACCTGTGCACACATTCTTTTCTGCCAACCATTAACAAAAAAGAAAAATATTAGTATATATACATAGTATAAACAATATTTTAACATAATCTGTAATCAATAGCTTAAAAGGATTTATCAACTTATTTATAGAATGTGACTAGTAAACCACAAAAAGAAGCTATGCACAATCATGGTTTAAGGAAAAATAAAATAGACAGATCCCTGCAGGAATAAAATGCAGTGAAGTCTTCTTTATTTCCCTTGAAAGCAAGGTAGAAAACCTTGCAGAATACTTTCAACACTTATCAACATAGCAAGACAATATATCAACATGGGGATAAGAAACTTACAAATGTGAAGCACTCATAGTCTTAGCACCCCTCTGAAGAGTTATTTCGTATGTTCGATCACACAGGTCTTGTAAAAATAGCTCCAAAGATTTTGCTGCAAAAGACAGACAGGTAGATGAAATATATTTAGCATACCACAGAGAAAGCATTCTGACCAATTCAAAATATAATATTAGTCCTGATCAATTCAAAATAAAACAAAAAGAATAGACTCAATAAAGATAACCATTTACAAAACAAAACTCTGTTGGAAAAAGAAAATAACACCGAAAAAAAGCATTGGAAGAAAAATGAAATAATAACAAAAAGGAAATTTAGGAAAACATCTGGAAGTCTCTATTAAAAAATATATGGTAAAGCAAGATATGTCTTGCACTGGTCATTCTTCCAAAAAAATTCTGGAGCTACACTACATCGATATAAAACATAGTATGAAGACATGCTTTCTGAATTCAGGCCAATCCTTCTCTATACAAAAAAAATGAACTGATGTAAGATATCATTGGACAACACACATGAATGATAACACAACCAATGTTATCAAAACCAGACTGGAAACAGTTGAACCAAACTAGAAAACCAAAAAACAATATTTTATACAACTATTTTTTGTTGGGTGGCCCACCTTCAAAGCAACCATGGGCTCCCCTTAAAAGCTATTTAAAGGCACCCCCAACCACTCCACATTTCAATCACACTTCTCATTTAAGCTTCTTGAAGTTCATAGAAGTTGCTCTCACGTAGTTGTTGCAGAGCTATTTCCATTTCTTCTTGCACATGTTCCAGCTTAAGTGTACATTCAATAAAATCAGAGCGATGTTCGTTCATTTTTCTAATTTTAGAAGACAATTTGTGGGGAATCAAGTCAGGCTCCATTCGTTAATTCTCGCAATGTTTATGTTTGGGCCACGGGCCTAAAAACATGAAGATATAGGATCAATAAAATAGAAAAGGTGGCCCTCAAATATTGTATTGAGGATTTTGAGGACACCACGACCCAGATTCATCAATCTCTGGTGGAACTGAAGCACTTTAGGGCGAACACGTTCAAGGCTCATGGTTCAGATGAGCAACGTGGAAATGTGGATGAGCTCGGTCCTCATCAACGATGACCCCTACCTTGACGGTTATCACCCTACCAGAGGAAGGGTTAAGGCCATGGTCATGGCCCCGCTTGCAGAAGTTATAGTGGGAAATGCCCATTTTTTTTCGAGGTCAACAATAAGAATGACTTACTTAATCCATACAAAGAGAACTTCTTTGGCATCCTGAAATGGATTCTATGAGCATCAAGCTAGTCATCACCCGAAATAAGAACAAAAATGGGAAATCAGAGGAGATACTTACCATCTTGGCCCATTCACCCTTCTCATCCATGGCATCATCTTTAAATAACCTTTCAGTTTGCATCAAAGCACAAAACAACCTATAAACCCTAACCCTTAATTGTAGAACCCTATCACTGATTCAAGTCCATCAAGTGCATAATGGGGATCAAAAGGGGTGTTGTTAACTTCAAAAGATTTGCATGAAAGCAAGCAAGGGAACGTGGGAACTTACCCCCATGTATGTGAGTAGGAAGCTTCAACTGTAGAATCGTTCGCCCGTTCACCTCCTTTTCCCCCGAAGGCTTCTGTCTGTCGGGAAAATATTTGTTGCAGAGAAAGCGAAAGGATCGAGTGTAAAGTGAGGGATTGGTTAAAACAATAAAGGAGAAACAAAATGTTTCAAAGTGGGTGGGGGGACAAATGAACATGCGCTGGGCCTGAGTTCTCTCTACCGCCTTCATCCAGATGACTTATGGTCTTATGGGAGTGTTATACATGTGACCTCTTTTAGGTTGGATTAAGACTTGGTGGAAATAAATGAAATGAATGAATTTGTTTACTTCCCCTCTTCTTTTTCAGATTTTTTCCGCCTCTTTGAATGAAGTGTGTTAATTTCTAATTTAATGGAACAAATTGTCTTAATTTCTAATTTAAGACCATTAAAAAGTTTTAATTTTTAAATTAAAATAATTCAAATGATAATTTAGGATTTTAAGAGAAAATATTTGTGCCTGTGTAAGTCTAAAATAATCCAATATACAATGGTGTCTTTGATTACAAATTAAATTATAGAGGGTAGTGATGAGTTTCCTAATTAAAATTCCTATGATTAGATGGAAAAGTGGCCAAGAATATCCATCCAATATGAAAGTAACATTCAAATAAGTGCATTGTAATGACAACATAATCCTTGTAGCATGATAACACATACAAAACAAACACATGAACTCAAGGAGCTATAAAATAAGTATATTATAATTCATTTGATATGTGAATGAAGTGTCGGAAAGTAAATCATAGAGACACTATACCATGCGCTACCCTATCAAGTGCATGTAGTGGGAGTGCTCTCAAGTATGAAATGGATGAGGGAAAATGATGAGAAGCTCTTGACACCTATGTAGTAAATCCACCCTCTAGAATGAGGACTTTTACCTCTCCTTTATAGAACAGAATACGAAGATAGAGAATGTAATCGATGAAATAGAAGAGGATCAAATTGTGGGTTAAAGGCCTATGTGCTAGATCATTTTCTCTCTAGTAAATTTTCTCTTTTTCAAAACTAGGTTTGTTGAAAGCACACATCTCCTCAAAACACTTTGTAGCTAATGTTTCCCTTTAATTGAAAATTGTGTTTAATGTATCTTTAGTGAGGCACATGTCTTCTAAAATATGTGTTATTTTAGCACGTAATACTCAGAATAGGGCATTAAATGTATGAGAAACAAGTCAACACAACACTGTGGCACTACTTCTTGATGATATCTATTTTTTTCTTATTATGAAGTTCCAACCTACTATAAATAGTTCAGTATGGTTCCCCCTTTGTAATAACTTGTTCTTTTCCTTTAGTAACCATATATATCTATTGATTTTTGTTTGTAGGGATGAAATACAAACATTTCCTAGAATGATCCTCCTTGAGCACACCCTCTCCAAGAATGTTCACCGTTTACATGGTTGAAACACGAAATATGCCAATAATAATCCCTTTTGACTACATCACCTCTCAATATTTACCTTAGTCATTGTAATAATTAACATGTGTGCATGAAAATAGGTCTAATTTGACTTCATGAAGAAAAGAAACCATTCATATATGGCTAGGTTGAATTGCATCATGTGGAGTTTCCAAGAAGAGGGTCACATGCAAGGTGTGGGAATAAAGGTTTTTTTCTCTAAAATAGTATGATGCATAGAGAGGCTAAAATAAAAAAGGATAAGGTGTATAAAAATAGCAAAAGGCCCTCAAGCAAGGCATCGCTTCCTAGGCTAGATTAGAGCTCTAGGCATCCTCCAATTTTGAACAAAATACAATGGTGGAATTTCAAATAAATTAATGCCCTAACTATCACACCAAGAGGGAACCCTTGATGCTTCTTTGACTTGAGGATTTCTTGAAGGTTTGCACTTTGTAGTTCATCATTCAAAACCTATTATCTTAACTATAAATGATCATTGGATAAGCCTTTACCATGGTATATCTCCAAAACCTTGGTCTCTTATAGTATTTCTCTCAAAAAAAAATTCATGGAAAGTCACCCTAGATTCTCCCAAAGCTCATACTTTAATTGAATTTTTACTTGCCTCACCTTGAAGCCTAGTATAAACATGTCAATCACAACAGAGGGATTTTGGAAGTTTTGATCTTAGGCATTCATCATTTTTTAATATTCCAAAACCCGAGGTCATCTTTCCCTCAAGCCTTTCTTGGAGAGTCCTTCTTTTTCTTCTAAAGTAGGGAACCTATTATCTAATCCTCTTCTTTGAATAGGCATTGGAAATCACATTCTGCATCATTATTGGTCTCATCATTCTAGTAATTTCCCTATACCGAGACTCCTCCCATCAGTCAAAGTTCATAAAGAGCAGGGGAAATTGAATGAGGTGACAATGGGTCCTTGTCCCATTGTTTCCACTTGATCTAGTAGTAATCCCTTTGGAACCCCTCCTAGGACCCTTGCTAAATTAAGTGCTAACATTTTTCAAAAACAAGTATAAAGGAGTTGGCTCACTTGAAAAGAATAAATCTAGGCTTATGGCAAAAGGTTTTAGACAAAAATAAGGGGTCTATTATGAGAATACTTTTTCCCCCATAGAAAAATGGGATACCATATGGACATTCCTTGCCCTAGAAACTCAAAAAGTTGGAAATTCCATCAAATGGATGTAAAAACTTCTTTCCTGAATGGAGATATGAAAGAGAATGTTTTTGTGTCCCGACCAGAAGGATTTTTTGTGAAGGGTTAGGAACATAAACTATGCAAGCAGTAAAATCCTTGTATGGCCTCAAGAAATCACCATGAGCCTGATATAATAAGGGGTTAGGGGAATAGGGGATTAGGGGTTAGAGGTTTAGGGTTTAGGGGAATAATGTGTTAGTGGTTAAGGGGTTAGGGATTGGGGGCTTAATGGTTAGGGGATTTAGGCGCATTTAGGGGTTAGGGGCATAATGAGTTAGTATTTAAGGGATTAGGGATTTGAGTTAGGGGAATAATGAGTTAGTAGTTAAGGGGTTATGGATTGGGGGGTTAGGGGTTAGGGAATTTAGGCGCATTTAGGGGTTAGGGGAATAATGAGTTAGTGGTTAAGGGATTAGGGATTGGGGCTTAGGCGTTAGGGGATTTAGGCACAGTTAGGGGTTAGGTGAATAATGATCTAGTGGTTAAGGGATTAGGGATTAGGGACTTAAGGGATTTAGAAGTTAAGGATTTTAGGGGTTAGGGGTGAGGGGTTAATGGGTCAATGGTTAAGCGTTAACAGTTTTGGGGTTAAGGGGTTAGGGGTTTAGGTGTTAGTGGTTTAGGGGTTTAAGGGTTTAGAGGTTTAGGGTTTTGGGGGTTAAATGGGTTAGGGTTTTAGGGGTTTAGGGGGTTAAATGGGTTAGGGGTTGGGAATTAGGGCTTAAGGGGTTAAGGGTTAGACGTTTAGGGTTTGTGGGGTTAAATGGGTTTAGGGGTTTAGAGGTTTAGGGGGTTAGGGGATTTAGGAGTTAAGGATTTTAGGGGTTAGGGGTTAAGGGGTTAAGGGGTTAGAGGTTAAGGGGTTAGATGTGTAGGGGGTTAAATGTGTTAGGGGTTTAGAGTTTTAGGGGGTTATGGGATTTAGCAATTAGGGGTTAGGTTTTGGGGGTTAAATGGGTTAGGTTTTTAGGGGTTTAGGGGGTTAAATGGGTTAGGGTCGGGAATTAGGGTTTAAGGGGTTAGGGGTTAAGGGTTTAGAGATTTAGGGTTTAGGGGGTTAAATGGGTTAGGTTTTTAGGGTTTAGGGGGTTAAATGGGTGAGGGGTTATAGCCATTTATTAGGTGAACAAGGCATAATCTAGCTGTAGTAACCATAACTTGGTCAAGTTGTTATAGTCAAGGCAAGACTTGGCTGGGTTCCCAAGTTCCAAAAAAGTAAGTGTAATTGTGAGGGCATGAGAACTAAGGAGTGTCAGTGTGTGCCAAGGAATGAAAAGGCATGCTAACATGTGCTAGAAAGTGTCAATGGATGTTGAGGAGTGTTAGGGAGTGCCAGGACATTGCAAGGGAGAACTAGGTCAAAATGCATGGAAATGAACAAATAAGAGTGTGTGCCAAGTAGTGTCAACGAAATCCAAGTGTCTGAAGGATAAAGTGTGTTAGGAGAAGGCCAGAATATGACTTGTAGGAGGTAATACTATGGTTACATAAAGGGTTGCACAAAGTAGTTTCAGACAAAGGGAAACTTTGGGTTGGGCACAACATTTATTTTCCAATGACTTGGTTGGGTTCCCAAGTCGCAAAAAAAGTAAGGTTATCTATGACGACATGAAAGCTAAGGAATACCAAGGTGTGTCAGGGAATTCCTAGAAGTAATAACACATGTTAGGTAGTTCCAAGGCATGATAGGCATGCCAAGATGTGGCAGGTGCCATGGTGTGGCATGAATACATGCTAGGGAGTGTGAGGGCCAAGTGTCAAGGAAACATAAGGGAGCACTAGTTTAAAATTCATGGAAATGAAGTATCAGCCAGTTCTAGGTGTGCTAAGAAGGGAGTGACAAAGTATTCTAGGAATTTCCAAGGCATGTTAGAGTGCTAGGGAAGCATACAAATATGTTCCAAGTGCCAAGGTGTGCCAATGCGTGCTAAGGAGTGTTAGGGAGTGCCAAGAAAACATAACATAGCACTAGGTAAAAATTAATAAATGAATGAATAAGAGTGTGTGACAGGGAGTGTTAGCTAGTTCTAGGTGTTTAGATTCAACAAGATGATGAGCTTAGTGAAAATAGTCGCCTTCACTGAGTAGGCCCGCGGGCTATTTTTGGCGCAAGTCTATTTTTAGACTATGTCTATTTTTAGACATGGAGACCATATTTCAGAAGTTGCAGGATGCTATTTGTGGATGGTTGGTCAAGTTGGAAAAATAGATGGATTTCTATTTTTAGACGTATTGGGCAAAGTCTATTTATAGATCACTGATCTAAAAATGGAAGGGTCGATTATTATTAGCTCTTAATAATAATTAGACCCTAAATAACAAATTATTCTCTTGGAGCACTTAATTTCAGTTAACAGGTGTGGTAGATCAGCTAGCTGAAGGAATTACGCAATTCCAAGGGCTTAATGGTGTTGATGCATGGAGGACTCAAGTCAGGACTCAAGTGGTAGAGTTATGATGGAGTTGGTGAAGTAGTTCATGGAGTTTGTTTCAGTTTAACTACATCCTTGGAGTTAAACTAAATTGAACTAATTCTGTCTATTTCTAACTGATTGATACATTAGTGGGAGTGGAGTGAATCCGTTAGTTAAATTAATTCACAAATAGTAACTCATTAATCAACTGAACAGAGACAACAGTTAACTACTTGCATGTGAGTTCCAGTGGAGACTCAGTGGAGAGATAGGTGAAAGGGCAGTGTGACTATCAGTTGTGACTATTTTGATGCATCCAATGCATCACACATCCATTGGAGATGCCAATGAGGATTGCGTAGTCAAGGAAGGGTAATTTGAAGTCATTCAGAGCTATTCTTCAACAGAGATTGCGCAGTAGAGGCAGGCTATCAGGAGGTAAGAAATCAGTGCATAAAATTTGCAAATTTCTTCATGATAGTGTGTAGCGATTGTATTGTACTGAGAGCTTGATATGTTCAACTTTGTATGAGGACTATTACATGATCTCTATGACATATATGATATAGATAGTTTGGGTTTTCAACTTCAGGCTTTCCCGTTAAACAACTGTGTTATGTGTGTTGATTTGTATTGCTTCATGTGTATGCATTGCAATCTAGTTTTGAATTTCCACAAATGATCAATGGTAGAATGATTTTGTATTTTGCATAAAGTTAAATAGTGTGATATCAAGAGAATATATAATATATAACACATTAGTTATATAATTTCTACACTAGGTGTCTCGAGGAGGGAGTGACACGGTATGATAGTCAGTACTAAGTCATGTTATAGTGTCAGGGCGATATGTATCCAAGATGTACCAGGTGCCAGGGTGGGCTAACATGTGCTAGGAAGTGTTAGGGATTGTCAGGGAAACACAAGGGAGCATTTAAATTGTAGCCATTGGAGAAGTATTTACGTTGTAGTGATTGTAGGACCTCGAGAATTTTTGTCCATGGAGAATTATTTACGTTCTGGCCATTGCATTAAAACAAGAGGTCTGTCAATGGCTTTTTGTATGTGTTTATAAATTGGAAGAGATAAATCAGGAAAAAGAAGGGCCTAAAAGAACTGAACAAAGAAATGGAGGTCACTAGGATAAAGCTGATGACATTGGATTTGGTAGTTTCAGACTGTCACAAGGGCATCCAAGACAACCATGACCTGATTGAAGAAGTCGAAAACAAGCTGGCAGTCCACATTGAGGAAGATATCAATCCATTTTCGACTAAATCAGATATATAAATGTGGCTCTCTCTACTCACAGTATTTCATTAAGATTGTGTTATTTATCTGTTATTAACATATGCTTGTGTCTATTTAAATGGATATTGTATTGATAACCCAAAAATGAGGCATTTTGCATTTTCTATAGTTTGTACTAGTTCTGAAAAAGGACTAGCAACAGTTAATATCTTTTGATTGCAAAAAGTATTCAACTTGTTGTGTTGGGGAGTTTCTCTTAGAAAATTTATTTAGAACCCGACATATTTTTTATATATGTAATGTGTAGAACCTTTATAAATCTACCCTTCAAATCAGGGTCAACCCAAATAAATCTGATTTGGGGGTTCCACTGCAACAACATTTTCCCCACACAAGCACAAGATCAAGCCAACATGTATGATGTGTGCATTTAAGGATATGGATAGGTGGGTTTACCCTTACGAGAACATGGCACCTTAAAATCTGACCATGATTGCTGAATGCAAGAATTTGTGAAATGGCACTATGAGTGGAGCCTTTTCCAGAAGAGATTATTCATTTACATTACAATATTTACAACATGCAGTTAGTGTTCCATCCATGTTAGCACACACACTTGATGGTATCAATCCTTAAACTAGTACAAGAAAAATGATTTTATATATTCTTAAACTGGTGCAAATGCAGAATGAATGAATGTGTGATAATAATCTACCACTAGTATAAAATCTGGATCTGCCTGAACTTCTACGACTAAAGCTGTCTGGGACTGCTACTATGCCTTGTCCTTCCCTGCCATGTGTTTACAGATAAGATGGACATACAGGGGTTTACTCTTTCTTCCATTTGGGGTTCAACCTTTGGCAACCACCAAAATTTAGGGTAATTACCTGAAGGACTATTCTCTTTCACACACATTATCTTTGACAGATCGTAGTTAATCACTCTGATGCTCGTTATCATTGTGTATGTGTCATTCAAATACTGTTGAGATTCGCACTAGGTGTCCAGGACGACGAATCTCAACAGTGTCACAAAGTAAAACTCCCATAATAAAATGCCTATCGACATAATAAATGTCCACAAATGACTAAATTAGGTCAATGGACTCAAAATTATATCGAGTGACACAATTAGGTATGTACTTAATTGTCTAGACTAGTAAAAGGACCAATAAGGAAAAAAAAAAAACTAGAGAGCTAAACCACAAGAGGTTGGTACTTGGTATCTCATTGTCTAAACTAGTAAAGGGGAATAAGATCATTATCAAGAAATTTATATTAAGTTAATATTTTAAAACACTAATATAAAGATACTTCATTTTTGGAAAGAAATTTATGGTCTTCGAACCTTAGGTTACCTGTTCAAGTTTTTTGGACATAGAAGGAATCTCACAATTTACCACTCGACCAATTTTTAGTCTTCTCTCATGATGGAAACCCATCGGGTGTGTCTGTTATGATTTTCTCAATAGATAATATGTGATGCAAACATACAGTATATGATTTTTTTTGTAATTAAACTATGGTCTCTCGGCCTTACCATGCTCTGTTTATAATATATTTTTAACCGTAGCAATTTTGTTCAATATACTGTAATTTATTATGATCAAATGTTTAGAGGTATTTATAACATTGCTATAGTCTCCATATGCTGACTCCTATTGAAAAGTTGTGTGGCATGTAGACATGATGTAATTTATATTACAACTAATTATTTTTGTTCCCTTATAATGTCAATTCGTAAATATTGTGTACAGTTTGGGATTATTTTGCAGATCTGTCGTAATATCAGAGTCTTGTTCTTTACAAAATAATTGTGTTTATATTTCTAAATTTATATTAAAATAATATTTTAAAACACTAATATAAAGATGAATTATGAGAATGAAGTGGTAATATAAAGATCATGTGGTTAGTCAAAGGTCAATTATTAAAATAACTCATGTTTTTGAAGTATATAGATTTTCTTTCCACTAATAAAGATGGTAAGAATTTGGTAGAAAAGGTAGATATAAGTAGAGTCTACTACAATTTATGGCTTATTCGTGGTGAAACAATATCTTTTAAAAGTTTTGTTTGGTTCATGATCAACTTAAATAGTAAAAAAAAAGCAAGTAAAGTTGTAAATCAATAAGAATTTTAGCTCTTTTTATCATCATATATCAAAAATTAGAAAGAATTTTGCTATATTATTAGGTGGTTATTTAAAATTTATCTAGTGTCACAAAATAAGCTAATCATTTGGTAATGATTTGGTAGAAATTTTAGGCATGGGCAGAGTTCTACTATGATCCAAAGCTCATTCATAATGGAACAATGATTTTGCAAGTTTTGCCAAGTTCTAGGTCAATTCTTATTGTCAAAATTTCATTGTGGTTTTGGATGAATGAGAATCATGGCTATCTGTGTCGTCAAATTTTTCTCACTATATAGAAGTTTACTGGTGTATTAAATGGCTCTATGATATCACCCCTAACCTCTATATTCACAAAGTGAACATGGGTGTTTAATAAACATGTAGTTATGATTAAGATCTTTATTATGCACCTAAGTGTTTACTTAATCAGGCATTGTGCATGGCATGGTATGTTGATACATACTCCAACACAATTGCATTAGTTTTGTGTCACCATGCAATAATTTTTGCATTAGCGACGAAGTTCCAACACCTACAACAACAACGGATTATCCTACACCAATGTTGAGTTCCCTACGTGGTCATCTCATATGTGGTTTAATAAACCCATGGTAGGACAATGATCACCAATCAAGTATGACTAGGAGAATTACAGGTCCATGCCAATGTCAATGGTCAACTTGGACTAAGATCATTCCTATGAAAGTGGGGATCAAGTTTCTACATTGTGCTTAGGACAAGGTGCTTATAGTCACTAAGTGATGGTTGTAGTTACAAGGATAAGGTTTTGGTGGTATAATGCAAGGATTATAAGGACCAAGGGCTATGAAGGCTAAGCATTGTTAGAAATATGGATTATAAGGTTAAGTGTTTCAATGCAAGGATTATAAGGACCAAGTTTGTAAAAATTAGGGATTATTTGAAATACGGGTTATAAGGTTATATTAGGGGTTTTAGGGTTTAAAAAGAGATAACGATTACGGTTATAAAATTTAGGGTTTATGATGGTAAAATGTAAAGATATAATGGTTATAGTATTATGGTTATGGTTTATATGTGTTAAGGAGTATAGTGGGTAGGTATCAATGATTATATGTATTACATGTTAGAGAGGTAAATTCTTTTAGAGGATAAAGGTTGTAATCTTTAGGTATTAAGTGTGGCAAGGGTTATAAGGATTGGGTCTTATAAGTTTTAGAGGAATTAGGGCTTAGGATTAAAGTTCATATGAATTAACAATAATATAGGTTATATGTTAGAGGGATTAAGGACTATAGGGTTGTTGACAGGGAAAAAATTCCACCTTTCCAACAAGGGGGAATTAACTCGATCGTAGGGCCCAACTAGACCAGCTTTCGTTTGGAATGGCTAATCCCAATTAGTTTTAAGGATTGTTATAAGGGTTAGTGGTTAAGGGATTAGGGATTAGGGGCTTAGGGGTTAGAGGAATAGGAACTTAGGGGTTAGAGGTTTAGGGTTTAGGGGTTAGGGGAATAATGAATTAGTGGTTAAGGGGATAGAGATTGGGGGCTTAGGGGTTAGGGGATTTAACGAGTTAGTGGTTAAGGGATTAGGGATTGGGGTTAGGGGAATAATGAGTTAGTGGTTAAGGGATTAGGGATTGGGGTTAGGGGAATAATGAGTTAGTGGTTAAGGGGTTAGGGATTGGGCGGTTAGGGGTTAGGGGATTTAGGCACATTTAGGGGTTAGAGGAATAATGAGATAATGGTTAAGGGATTAGGGATTGGGGGGTTAGGGGTTAGGGGATTTAGGCACTGTTAGGGGTTAGGTAAATAATGAGTTAGTGGTTAATGGATTAGGGATTAGGGGGTTAGGGGTTAGGGGATTTAACAATTAAGGATTTTAGGGGTTAATGGGTTATGGATTAAGAGTTAATGATTTGGGGGTTTAGCGGTTAAGGGGTTAGGGGTTTAGGTGTTAGTGATTTAGGGTTTGAAGAGTTTAGAGGTTTAGGGTTTAGGGGGTTAAATGGGTTAAGGTTTTAAGGTTTTAGGGGGTTAAATGAGTTAGGGGTTGGGAATTAGGGTTTAAGGTGTTAGGGGTTAAGGGTTTAGAGGCTTAGGGTTTAGGGGTATATGGGGTTAAATGGGTTAGAGGTTGGGAATTAGGGTTGAAGGGGTTATAGGTTAAGGGTTAGGGTTAGGGGGTTAAATGGATTAGGGTCGGTTTAGAGGTTTAGGGGGTTAGGGGATTTAGCATCTAAGGATTAGGGTTAGGGGTTAATGGGGTTAGGGTTTAGGGGGTTAAATGGTTTAAGGTTTTAGGGGTTTAGGGGGATAAATGGGTTAGGGGTTTGGAATTAGGGTCTAAGGAGTTAGGGGTTAGAGGTTTACGGTTTAGGGGGTTAAATGGGTTAGGGGTTTAGAGGTTTCCCTCTCATATCCATATTTGATTAATTTCATGATTAATTAGGAATTTTTAATGTGTCACTACTTGGTTAATTAGGATTAAGTTATGATGCAAATGAAGGATCAACTAAAGATCTATTTGCCTCCATCCCCGCCCCAAAACCCATCCTCACACCCATCCCTTAGCCAAGGTAACCCTTCCTTATATTCAAGCTGTTACTAATCACATTTCCAAAATTCTATCTAAAATGAACATCAAAACCTTATTTAAACCCCATCGAATCTTAAATAAGGAAGCTCATAATCTCAAGATCTATGGCCTTAGGCTCTAGGGAAATTACCTCCGTCTTACCCACCAACAATTTGTTGACGACATTATGCTCTTTTGTCATGTCTAGCTGAAGGAAGCAAAAAGCATTAAATATATACTCCATGTGTTTATGGAAGCCTGTGGCACCCTTATTAATAATGAAAAATTAGGCATCTTCTTCTTTAATAAGGCTAGAAATATCAAAACTTTTATGGTGAGAGTGTTGGGGTTTGGTATTAGATATCTTCCCACTAAATACTTGGGCATGCCCTTTGCTAAAAGCTCTCTGAAAATTGCTTACTGGAGTCATATTATCCACAAAATTCAAAGCAAGCTCAACAATTGGACTTTTAGAGGCCCTAATATGGCTCCCTGCACCATCCTTCTTAAATTCGTCCTAGAAAATTTTGGTGAAATTTGGCAGATGGCTAGAATTTGGGTGAAATTTTTAATTTCTCGTCCGAGAAAATAGTCAACTCAATTTCTCAGCCAAGAGCTTTTAAAACTCTCGTCCGAGAGATTTTTAATGTTTCACCCGAGAGTTTGATTAGGTTTGATAGGAGTTAAAATACTCTCGGATGAGAGTTAAGTATTTTCTCGTTCGAGAGTTTTATTGACATAAACTCTCGGGTAAACTCTCTTCCTAGAGTTTATAAAACTATCATCCTAGAGTTATAAAACTCTCGTCCTAGAGTTATACAACTCTCCTCCTAGAGTTATAAAACTCTCATCCTAGAGATGTTGTTAGATGGACAACGACATGGTGGGGTTGGACAAGGATATGGGCCGATTAAGGAATCCACAGTGGTAGTAGTGAAACCCTAGCCACAAATCTCTTACATTACTATAGCTCATGGTGGTTAAACCCCAACCAATTTAGTAATTGGCATGGATCCCAAGGCTTTTGGAGATGCCAGACAAGCAATAGAAGATGGCCAACCATATAAATACTACCAAGAAATCTTCAAGGCTTTTTGGAGATGCCGGACAAGCAATAGAATATGGCCAAACCCTGATCCCATTGTCCTGCCCCAACGTAGGTTTTTGGAGATGCCAGATAAGCAATAGAAGCTGGAAAAACCCTGACCCCATTGTCCTGCCCCAACAACATATGTTGAAGCGGTTAAAACCTGACCCTGTTGTCCTACCCCAACAACATATGTTGAAGGGAAAGCTGAATTGACTAAATGAAAACATTACAATCAACGACACAACACTTAATCAAACTAATACATAGTAGATTCCTAGGTTCAAAACCCTCGCCCTTCAATTTCGAAGTCCCTTGCTCGTCCTTGAGCTTAGTAGCCATGACCCATATTTTCCCTTCAAAAGTTGAGACGCCGTGATCTTCAACAAAAATCCGTGTACCAATTCCAAAATCCCAAGTTTTACCAAACCCTCAAAGCCTTTGGAAGCCCTCTCCTCGATACCCGCACAACTAAAACCCAAACTCAAACTTCGATTTAAAGCATAGCTCTATCGCACCAATCAGGCCCTCAGAACTGTGCGGGATCCAATGTGATTGGGCATTGCGGATATAAAAATGATGGCTCCTGCGGATTTTTTTGGCTTGTTAGCCGGCCAAGGCTTTATGAGGCACCGAAAACACACCTCTGATGTGGGATTTGGGATTTGGGTTGTTATAGAAGATGGAGACTTCAAAGGATGCAAAAGGTGATGAATCTGAAAGCATCAAGGCGAGGGATAGGGATTCTAAGTTAGGATATAACCACACCTTCACCCGTGATGGGTGGGTTTCCTTAGCTAGGGTCATCTTGCTTGCCTGCATAACATCCCTGCAATCTATTCCCTTGCTCTTGCAAGTTCACTATTCTCTTGCTCTTGCAAGTTCGAGGACCATCGGTTCGAGGGCTTCTTAATCAATGATCTTCCCAATTTCTGAAATGTCTTCGGGCGATTTTTTTCGGTATTTTTCCTCTTCTTTCATTGAAATACAGAGCGTGGGCATTCCAGTGGGACATCACATGGGAGTCGATCGCAGTGCGACGGTTGTATGGCATTTCATCTCGAGCACTTATCACGACTCACGACCAGAGAGTTTAGAACACAAACAAAATAATCACACAACAGAGTTTAAGCGACTTGCAAGATCGTAGAACACAAACATAATTTGATAAGGAGCTAAAAAAGGTACCCAATTTAAATGGATTAGCTCGTTATTCCATTAGCAAACCCATGCTCGAACAATTCGTTACGAGTGTATTTTGGAAATTGACAAATGAAATTAGTGAATGGTATCATGTATTGTATATTTTAATTAATATTTATTTTGTATTTGAGTATTTTGGAAATGTGTAGAAAGATGGTTGGAAAGTATATGATAGCAAACACGCGATCGGACAATTTGTTACAAGTGTATTCTAGAAATTGACGAATGAAATTAGTGAATGGTATCATTTATTGTATATTTTAATTAATAATTGTTTTATATTTGAGTTGTAGATTTTAGATTTTTGTGGTGAGAGTTTAGAGTTTCTGGGTTCGGAATCTCCACAGTGAACATTTTTGTGTCAACGTTTTGGGTCTAGAACAAGACCCATCATCAAGAAAATTATATTTGAGTATTTTGGAAATGTGTAGAAAGATGGTTGGAAAGTATATGATATTATGGTCTTCCTAAGGGTCGTTTACACAAAACCACATCTTCCATCTAGCTTGAAAAGAGTAACCACTTTCTCAGATGCAAACATACTCATCCATCCCAAAACAAGCCAAGTTGAAAGCATATGTTAAAACAATCTTCAATTGCCAAAATTCAAGTTGCAGGTGCCCATAAAATGAGAGGAAACAGAGTATATTTTGATGCTAACACCAAATCCTAAGGATCATGAAAACATAAACATAAACTGCCTACAAAAGAGCAAGTAAGCATAATATTGACAACAACAATGGCAATTCTCCACTTCCAGAGCATGCACAATGAGGCCAAACAAAGTTCCACTCTAGATACTCTCTCCGCCATCAACAATACCATAAATATTCATACAATCTCGTATAGGTGACAATAAAACATAATTTCCACGCTTAAGGAAATAATAATAAGAGTTTGTACATGATCAACTGGAGGATCAGTAAGGTCCTTGGAGGCAGAGTCACTAACCAGAAAACCTTCAATGCGAGCCAATTAGGAGTCCACCCTATCGAAACAGTACCATAGGTTGAGAAGCATTATTTTGACATCTTCAAGGGAAAAAAATAGATTATAGGTCTCAACTTGTTTATCTTGAAGTACTAGCGAAACAAAGTAGCCAGCTGTTGGTGTAAGGCCAGCGAATTGTGATAGAAAATTTGTTTCTTCCGAGGTTTTCCAGGGTCTTGTATCCATTTCAAATCCTTGCCCATCACCTCAAAATCTAAGTGATAAGGGAGACCCTCAACCTCTTTAATTTCCAACAATAAAATCTCTTTTCGAACTTCCAAAGGAATGACATCGAAGAAGGTGGCCATTAAGTCAAGAACAAGCCAAAAGAGAAATAGAGATCGATACTGGTTAGAAGTGATTCCATTGAATGATAACTACAAACCCCTATAAATTGAATTAATGTGTATAATATAGTGGTTTCTAGGGGTTAATTTCATCTATATATCTCTACAAACGTATTACGACATCATTCTTGTTGTGGATCGAAGTATTCAGCATTGACTCTTCAAGGAGGGTTGGGTTGTCGCAAGAAAACAAAAGATTAGAGACCCCGAGGATGTATAATACCCTAATATAAAAGATTATTTTAAGATCAATGCTTCAAAGCATGAGACTTTAACTAAGGATTGATGGGGATTTTAACAGCCAATAGAAATGTTTCAAACAGAATAGGTAGAGGATAGAATCTTGTAGGGTTAAGGGTCAATTTTTAAGAGGATATGAGATTAGGGTTTATTAGTTTCAAGGATTCCATGTTAGGGGTTAGGGGTTAAGGGGTTAGTGGCTTGGGGTTTAAGGGATCAAGGGGTTAATTTTTTATGAGTTACGAGTGTAGGGGTTAAGGGATTATGGCTTTGGGGTTAAAGGGATATGGACTTTAGTGTTTATGGGTTAAATTCTTATGGGTTGTGATAATGTGTCTCCTAATCCCCTTATCACAACTATTGGAGGTTTCCCTATCAATTTCTCTCATTTCCTTACTTATAGGTCCCCTAGACCTTGTGGCATAAGGGCCTAAGGCTCCTTCTCATTCTCTAATGTTAGTATTATAGATCTCAATATACCATGCACTAACCTCTCACTTCTACCCATCCATGATACCCTTATGTCCCCTTGCCCCGTTCAATACACGAAAAGATTCCCCTCACCCAAAATTCATGAGAATTGAACATTTGGAGGGGATCATTTAACAAAAGCTTCTAAAAGTTTTATTCTAATGACCTTTTTTGGGGGGGCAGGGGTTGTTATTCAATGCCTCCAAAAGTTACATTATCATGACCTTTCAGGGTGATTCAGGGATTCTAAGTTGAGAACAACAAATACCATGAACAGACAAAGAATCCAATGAGTTGAAGAGCTAAAAAACATACCACCCATAATGAACATTTTCATCCAAATATTATTCCATGTTGGGCCACAACAAAAGCTTTCGATAGAAATTGCATGTAGCGTACTACTACAAAGGAAATTCAAACCACAACTTTTTGTTCCACTTCTAATTTTACCCAAAATTACCTCATATTTAAAGGTATCACCATATCTTATACCAAACAAAATTCAAAAAATAGATATCCTTTAGAGAAATAGGATCATTAAAAAAAAATGAACCATGCATATTAATGAACCGTATTTTATACATTAATATTAGGATGAACCTATTTTGTTATTGGAAAGAGAGAAAATTTCATAGATACTAATGAATCCTTATGCATTACCTACATTCTAATGAGTTAACAGAAATGACACTACGAGAGTGATGATGTTGTGTTTTTGGAAAAGATCTTTATATCTCTTCCTCCAACACCAAGATTTTTCTTGTATGTTGCTGAAAAAATGGAAATCCCCAATGGACATCGTTGCCTTCACAACTACCCCATTCTACTGGTGTCTTGGGCATAAAATCAAACTCTTTTAGGCTATATCTATTAGATGTAATTTCATTGATCTATAGTTCTAGGTGAGAGCTATTCATAAATCACTATTAAAGGTGTATCAATAGGATTTTAGTCTATTGCATATAGAATTGGACTCATTTTATTTGTAACTTAGCGAAATGAAAATGATGTGGAAATGGGAATGTAACTTAGAGCATTCTCTTTTTTACCTATGTCTCGAGGCCTTGCTCGCTTCTTATCCCATTTCCATTTATTCGTTGCATTACCTTTCCAGTATAGTTAGTCTCAGATCTACGCTTTGATTGCTCATAACAATGCTTTAACTTCTGGATGGCCTCCTCCAATGATATAGGCTCATCAAAATTAATCCTATCTTTGAATATTATCAACAACCCATCGATGAATCGTTGAATCTTGGCCTTCTCCTCCTTGAGGTAAGGCACACTTCTCAACAACTCTAGAAATATGCTAGTTTACTCCTCATCGATAATAGAGTCCATATTTAGCTCATAAAACTATTTTTCCTTGTCATCACAGTGCATCTTCCATAGATACTGCTTCCTGAATAGTCTCTCGAATTCACTCCAAGTCAACTCCTCATAAATATCTCTAATGTTATTTACATCTTCACACCAAATATCTTCTTTACCTTTAAGACTGAATGTAGATATCTTGGCCTTCATGTTCTCTACGTAATCATGCAATCTGAAGAATTTATTCATTCCAATCAACCATGCTTTTACATCATGTGATTTATTCATTTCCCCATCGAATGTAGGTGGATTTTATTTCTTGAACTCAACCGAAAAATATCCCGTATCACTCCTCCTTTAAGGATTATAACAATGATGACCATGATACCTTTCAGAACCAGAATGAGAATAGTACTTGTGTCGATCACCCCTCCTTTCCAGAGTATCTAAGAACCTGACATCCCTGATTGTGTCATCTCTATTTGACCTGTGCCCACTATGGGGTGTACTTCCACATGCCCCATTAGTTATATCCCCCTATCCATATTTGATCCAAAGTGGTCACTGTCTCTGCAATTCTGACAAACTCTGAAGAATTATAGCATTAACTTCTACTTATTTCTCCTATGCCTGGATGATTTTGTCATTATCTTCTTTGCAAATCCTTATTTCCTCCTTCAAACTCCTCAATGTGTTTACTAAGTCAGAAGTGTTCCCAACACCACGCTACTCATCTGATTCATAGGGAGAATCTTTGTAGTCTACCATCTTGTTAGTCATCTTCGATCTCTTCTTCCTGCAAGGTATATTATGTTAGTTCAACCAAATCATTAGAAAACTAGTGTACCTTAGTATAGCTCGAAGAGGATATCTCATCTGCAAGACCGACCATATTAGCGCAACACACACGCATACAAACACACACACACACACACACACATATAAACATAATCATATCAACATAGAAACGTATTTTCAACCATTATCCATTTATCAATGCATGACTATGCTGACCACATACCATGACTTCATGCACAACAACCATCACCTAGTCAAAGTATGCATAACAACATATAAACACTGATACACATAATCGATGCATGGCCGAAATAAACACAACAAATACATTCAACAACGACACCATCAACTTTCACATGACCGCACCACTACAATCATGACCAATACCATGCATAAACAACAAGCACATAGATACCAAGTACAAGGACCTATATGCAACCAACATGTAGATACGAAAACACATTCATCCAAGTGGAACGGAAACCAGACATCACCCAAGGAGAACAGAACCATGCTATGATACTACTCTATAACACCCTCCTCCCACGTCTACCCAAGTTACTGGCCAACTCGGGAAAACATGTGACGAAAAGTTACTATGATATGATTCAACTCCCTATATATTAGTTAAGGAAGTGGAACCGACGTAACACAACCATCCTAACCTTCTGCACTTGCAACAAAACCCCCAGGAGCCATCCAACCCATCCAAGTGACTAACCCTTGAGACAAAATGAAATTTTTATGCATCAAAGCCTTAATCTCTCCCTTGACATGGGCATGCATGCGAATTAGAACCTCCAGTCGCTCCCACAACAAGGAATGCTTGCGACTAGGGACATTTTCAGGTAGTTCTGTGCCAATGACTTCGAATTAGTAGAAAGTTTTTTTACAATTAAAAAAATTAAATACTAATATTTTATCTAAAAAATAATTAAATTATTGTTATTTATCTCTTTGATATATTTGTTCAATAGTGAAAAGAAAACCGAGATGTGACTATAAGACATATGCAAGAATCAAAATTTTGATTTTTCATTTTGAAAGAAAAAAATGAAGGTTTAAAATGCATATATGGAAAACAATTGAGAAAATATTTAATTTTTTTAATGGTTATATTGTATTTAATTTCTTTCAAATTTATATCAAAGTTTTAGTTGAAGTAATTTAAAAATGTTAACATATTTAAAAAATAAACAAATTTAGTTCATGGAATGTAACTCACTTGAAAATCACCTTGTTAGGAAGTATTATGTAAAAACATGAGATTCAAACTTAAATCTCTTTGAGTGGCCAATCAAAAAATAATATATTTTTAAACTATTTATTTATTATATTTTTAGAATGTGGTTAAATGGAAAAGGAAAAATCTAATATAAAAGAAATAAAATTGAAATGATTACATTTCGTGTGGTTTGAATATATATATATATATATATATATATATATTCAAAAATAAAACATATAATTATCCACCATCTACTCATAGATTTCAGTCCAAACTTCCACAATACTAATGGTTTTGTCTTAATTGCTAATTGTCTTATATGGGTTTTGTCTTCATTGTCATTGTCTTAAATATAAAGTTTTATATTAAAATATTTTTGTCTCAAAGTGCCTTTGTCTTAAATATAAAGTTTTGTATTAAAATATTTTTGTCTCAAACTCCTTTTGTCTTAAATATAAAGTTTTGTCTTAAACTATTTTTGTCTCAAACTGTTTTTGTCTAGAATGTAAAGTTTTTTCTTAAAATATTTCGTCTCAAATTACTTTTGTCTTAAATATAAAGTTTTGTCTCAAACTACTTTTGTCTCATACTACTTTTGTCTTAAATTTTATATTTAAGACAATTCAATTGAAATTAAATTTTAATATAAAATAACTAAAATAAAAAGTAACCTTTTAAGACAAAATATTTCTTTTGTCTTAAACAAATGTCTTAAAATGCCCTTGGTGTAGTAGTGTAAATAGTTCGTGCAACCCAGCCTCACATATATGGATGCATGTTGTATTTATTTATTTTTTACGTCTGCAAAATCCATCCTTCAGCGTAGATCCAGTAGCTTCCAGAGCTCCCGTCGTCGTCACGCGCATTTCTCAGCACTATTGTTTTTTTTCTTTTCACATATTCACACTTCTATTTCCAGATGTGAAGCGTATATAAGCTTCTCTAAACTTCTGGGTGCCTACTTTAGATTTTATCGGAAACTCCCTTCTGATTCCAAAATATACGCACTGTTCGAGCATTTACTTTGTATGTAATTTCAAACCTTTCATCCACGATTTGAAATATTGTGGAAGTATGCATGGGTCGTAAAGTAATATGAAATATCCCAGAAATATGGATGACGAATAAATGTAGACTCACTGCTAACCCACCCGACCATCTACACTGCTTCATTCCGATACGTTCGATCACTCACCAATAAATTAACAGAATACTTGATTGGCTAAATTATGTAAACAGGCGGGGCTCGGCTTTGAAAGAAACTGTGTTTCATAAAATGGGAATGTTTAATGGCTACAATATGATATCATTACAGTCCATTTTCTTAACCAGCTGCTTCCTATTCATTAGTTTTCCTTTTGGAATGTCGGAGTTACGAGCTTCGGATTGCAACAACAATACTAGTTATGCTCGTGGAAGTAAGTATGAGAGCAGTTTGAAGATTGTTATGCATGATCTTGCTAATAATGTAGCAAAAACTAGGTCTAACACCTCTTGGCATGGGGAGAAGCCAGAAGAGAAGGTGTATGGCCTTCTCCAGTGCAGAAAAGATGCATCACCACAAAAATGCTCTAGCTATGCACAGGAAGCGACCATCACACTTCAACAACTTTGTGAGAATGACAAAGGCGGCCAAGTGTGGTTCGTTGTATGTTTCCTCTATTAAAAATTGGAAGAGAGCAGGTATGCACAAGAATAACACACAAAACAAAATATAATTATTAGTCTATATTTAATCAAATGAATATATAACAATATTTATAGTGTTGTTGAGATCTAACTAATTCCACTCTTGGAGGGAGAAGTTGAGAGAATCTCTCAACATCCTCCAACAAATCAAACCAATCCCTAATCTTTAGTAATCATCATAAATGAGGCATTATCTCAAACACCCCCCCTTAATGCCTAAATTATAGAAAACTTACAATACTGAAATCATAATTACAAAATTTGTCTTTGTTTGGCTGGTCTTCATCAGCAACTCTACCCACTATGCAGTCTTCTGGATTCCGCTCTTTCTTTCTCCACATCTTCGAGCTTACATTTCAAACCATTTAAAGTACACCTGCTTCTGACCATCAATGCTGAATTTGTAATATTAAAGATTCTTGACACCCCCGAAGAAAAGTCTCGACACTGAACTACTCTATTGAATTATTTCCATCTGTGAAATAACCCCGAAGAATAAATTTCAACATTCATATAGGAAAATATTCTGGGTACAGAATATGATCAGCGATCAATCCCACAAAGTGACCTTTACACACAAGGATCTCATTGTATAACCTATATCTAATGCTCTTGAAGCCCCGAGGAACAACAAGACCCATCAACATATAACAAATTCACACAATCAAATTAGCCAATTGTTCTTTCGACACCAAAGAACGTCGAGAACGACTAATTTAAATAATGCTAAATTTTTAAATAATTGGTTCTGCACTACACCTTAAAACAATATAAAAATAAAACAAAAGTCAAAATAAGATCTGACACAAACACCTAATTTCTATGCACTATCAGCTTTGCATGTGATGCCCTTAATGTTCACGTGCTTCCCGCGACGCCCGTTAACTTTATTCCATCACTTCCATTGGATGTGCATGTAGAGAAAGACGTTGTTTTTTAATAAACATGATTATCTATTTGGAATTACCTTATCCACCGTCAAATCACTGCCGGAGACTCAACACGCCTATTCACACTTACAAGTCACCTCCAATGAATTTTTGCTCCGACTTTGTAAAAGCCACTATCCGAAACATAAGTATTTGAATCTAAATAGTAGTCGGCCAATGCTTGCATGGTCTGAACCTGCATGTTAAGCGCTGTGATGTACTCTGCAGCTGCTTTTAGAAAAATATCCTTGAGAAATTGATCAATCAGGTAACCGTGAGCTCCGAAGACAGATCAGGATTTCTGAGATATCTTACGGCGATTAAATATGGTAAAACAGATTCCTCGAGGGGGACGCTCACCTTTGCTTCTTCTCTGTGCTAATCTAATGGATGGTTATGTAGATACTTGTCATGGTTAAATTAATCTTCTCAACTACTTACAGCCACTCAACTACTTAAAGCAACATGCAGTTAATTCAGCTCCATAACTGCAAATTCGTAAACACACTGCCAAAAATTCTAGATCTAAATGCTTAAATATTGAATACAATTTCAACAGTTAGCTCAATATGAAATCTACAACTATACTGACAACGACTATGCAGATAAATAATGAATACACAACACTATGACAAACAAAATAATTCAACACTCACAATCTACGTATGTACAAAGAACCTCTCCCAAACTATTTCATCTTCCTGGGCACTCCCCGTGAGGGATTAAGCCAAGCTAGGCTCTGATACCATATTACAAATTGGAAGAGAGCAGGGATGCACAAGAAAAACACACAAAACAAAATATATTTATTACTCTATATTTAATGAAACGAATATATCACAATATTTATAGTGTTGCTGAGATTCAACTAATTCCACTCTTGGAGGGAGAAGTTGAGAAATCTCTCAACATCCTCCAACAAACCAAACCAATCCCTAATATTTAGTATGCATCATAAATAAAGCATTATCTCAAACATCTTCGGCTATGATAATTTCAATTTCTTTTTAGACATAAATGCCCGTGTCGTTTCTATTCTCCACAATTCCCAGACTATGAAGGGAAATCAGGTTTCTTTTCAGAATGAGGTCATGGGTTTACTTCATCCTCTGACTGATGAAAATTCTGATCTTGTAAGGAAGGGATTAGCTGAAGAATTCGCTACCTCATCCTTCTCTGAAACGCATAGGGTTTTCAGTTTGGTTGAATGCTGGAGAAATTTTCCCATAGAACATTGCAAATCATGTTTGTTAATAGCTTTCAAAAATCTCTATCCCTTTATGATAAACAAAGGGGGCGAAGCGTTGTTAGGAAGTTGCATAATTCGGTTTGAGACATATGCTTTCTCCACGTTATTTCCCAGCAACGCTACAGAGCATCAGGGTAATGTTTGATTAAATTTTATTTCCTTTATATTGCCTTCTCTTTATTGTTTTCTCAAAGTCTATGTTACAGGAAAATCTCCAAAAAAGGTGGCCATTATGTGCGGGTCTATTGGAGGTGGATTGCTCATCTTTGTCTTATGCTTTTTTATATGGCTTTACAAAATAAACAAAAAGAGACCCATGTCCAGGGAGAGACCAATTCCCGAGGGAGGTATTTATTTTTATTGCAATCATAATCATAATTCAATTTTAAGATTATTAATTATTTATTCCTATTGCAACAATAATAATAATTGAATTTTAAGATTTTTAACTTATTAGTAGTAGATATGAGTGTTAACCTCTATTTTTGAGATTTTACTAACAAAGTTTATAGAAATATATATACTTTACTCCTTGAAGTTAGACTTATAAGAAAAGAGATGCTCTTTCCTATTAAATGTTGGAATATTTGAAAATTCCAGAACAAACAATGGAGAGATTAATACTCTCCTCTTCTAACACAGATAAATCAAAAATTCTTGACAGGAGACAGAGTTTCCACTTGAAAAAAAACTTCTATTCTTTTCAAAAAAAACTATTACAATGCTTCCTCACTGAGAGGGATTTCAAAATATGACTGCTACAGACGCAGTCCATAAAACAAACTCAATGTCTCTCTGTAATACGCACTGTTGTGAAAAAATTACATTCACTGTGTATACTCAACAAAACACTACAATGCTATGTAAAACATATCGCGTTGTCTCTCAGGCTCTTAAACTTTTATACGCCCTAGCACTTTACATAATACAAAAACTATATTAAAATGAAAACTAAAATCTGTTTGAAACAAATGTCAACAGGCCCACATAATAAAATGCGCATAAAAGCAATATACTGTCGCGTGTTATGAAATAAAACTTCAACACTTAACCTTTGACAAATGATCAGACTTCAAACAAGAATTAAACCAACCTGCATAACCATTTCGGGTTACAATTCTGGGCGCTGACGTTAGCCCAATTGTGACCCGAAATCCTTATAAAATCCACCCTATAAACCGTATCAGGTCCGGTTTGGGCTCTGCGTACGAAGGACTGAGTGTGACCCGAAATCGATTCAAATACGCCCTAGTAAACACATTGGGTCCAGTTCTTTGCAATGCGAATGGCCCAAACAAAAAAATTTCTCCAATAGAAATCTGCCACGCGTCTGCTGACTAGACGGTTGACTTGGTGTTGGGGACCATGGTTATGTGGGAGCTGTTTGTTGTCGTGGCCGTGGGGACCATCAAATTTCAAACCAACTCCCGTGTACCTGTTTATAAATTTAAAATGCTCTGTTTCAAAATAGAATACGAGAGCTCTGTTTCATCAATGTACATAGGCTCTGTCAAAAGGATTTCAAAAGGACTGTAAGGGGTGTTTTTCAAAAATCGATTTTTCCACCATTTTAGAAAGCGACTTGAATTCAAAGAAACTGGAGATTAAAATAGAAAGTGGCTCTGCATAGCCAGCATTGAAAGTAACATTTGAACATTCCCCCTTACTTTCCACTGTTGGGTTATCAGTCATACCCAAACATTTCCTTAAAAATTTGAAACTCTTCTGTCCCAATGGCTTGGTCAGAATGTCTACAAACTGCTCCTAAGTTCTGCAGTGTTCCAAAACAATTTCTCCACTGTTTAAAAATTCTTTGATGTAATAAAACTTTGTGTCTATGTGTTTCGTTCTCTTATGAAACACAAAATTCTTCGATAATGCAATAGATGAGCTATTGTCACAAAAAATCACAGTTCCATTTGCCTACACTTGGCACAAAATTCTTAACATCCTCCTCATCCAAATTTCTTGACAAGATGCTGCTGTAGCTGCCACATATTCTGCCTCTGCTGTAGACAAACCTATAATGGGATGCTTTTCAGAAGCCCATGAAATGGCTCTTGAACCCATGTGAAAAACATAACCGGAAGTGCTCTTCCGATCATCTACACTTCCAGCCCAATCACTGTCAGTGTATCCAACTAAATCTGAACATTCTGAAGTAGTATATAAAATGCCATACCTTTTGGTTCCTTTAACATACCTCAGAATTCTCTTCGCTGCCTGCCAACGTGCATCCTTTGTCTTCTCCATGAATCTAGAAATCAAACTAACAGCATGTATTATGTCGGGCCTAGTTGCAGTCAAATACATGAGGCTACCAACTATGCTCTTGTACAAGCTAGAATCAAAATCCTTGGTGCTATCCTCTCTGCTGAGTTTTAATCCCATCACTGTGGGAGTGATCGCTGCTTTGCTCTCCTGCATATTAGATCTTTCAAGCACTTCATTAACATATTTTTCCTATGAGATAAAAATCCCATTTTCATCTTGTTCTACTTCTATTCCTAAGAAGTATTTCAACAAACCCATGTCAGTCATTTCAAATTCTTCTTTCATGACTGTTTTAAAATTTTCAATAAGGTAATCATCACTACCTGTGAAAATAACATCATCAACATATAAAACCACAATCAACATTTTACCATCTTTTTCTTTGATGTAGAGGGTGGGTTCTCCCTCACACTTTTCAAATCCATTTTCCAGTAGATAGGAATCTATCCTACTGTACCACGCTCTTGGCACTTGCTTTAGCCCATAAAGAGCTTTCTTCAACTTGCACACTTTGTGCTCTTGGCCTTTCTTTTCATAGCCGTGAGGTTGTTCAATGTAAACCTCTTCCATTAACACTCCATTTAGGAATGATGACTTCACCTCCATTTGGTAAACTTTCCACTTGTTTTGTGCTGCTATGGACAACACTGCTCTCACGGTTTCCATTCTAGCAATCGGTGTGAAAGTTTCCTCATAATCTATCCCATGCTTCTGCTTATATCCCTTGACAACAAGTCTGGCCTTGTGTCTCTCTATTTTACCTTTAGCATTACTCTTGGTCTTGCAGACCCATTTAACTCCAATGACATCTTTACCTTTTGGGAGTTCAACCAAATCTCAAGTTTTGTTTCTCTCTATGGCGTTAATCTCCTCATCCATAGCTTCTATTCATTTCTTATCCTTAATGGCTTCTTAGAAATGAACAGGATCATCAACATGACAATATAAAGCAAACAAAGAATTGATACGTTCATTTGTTACCTCTTGTGCATAAATTTCATTTAAATTTCTGAACTTCTTACCTCTTTCATTAGGTGTACAAGTGCTTGAAGAAGCACTTGAATTTCCTCCTTGTGGTGTGCTTGGAGAAGCACTTTCATTTCTCCTCAAGGGTGTGCCTTGCTACTCTTGTGTTGGTGCTGCTGTTTGGGGATGTATTTCAGCCAACTCATCATCATTTTTATGATGAGATAAATAGTGTTTAACATTCACTATTTTCTTTATGCTTCCATCCCAAGCTTCCTCTACAATAAAATGAACATCTCTGCTCACAATAAACTTCTTGGTGGATTGGTTGTAGAACCTATAAGCTTTGGATTCCCCATTGTATCCAATGAAGATACATTTCTCCCCCTTGCTATCCAAATTTTTCCTTAGCTGATCCGGAATGTGTGCATAAGCCACACATCCAAAAACCTTCATATGTGTGACACCTTTCTTTGTGCGATTCCATGCCTCTTCCGGCACTTTGTTCATAACTGCTTTTGTAGGGCACCTATTCAAAATGTACACTGCACAATGTACAGCTTCAGCCCTATAATCATTAGGCAAATGCTTTGCCTTTAACATACTCTTCACCATGTCCATTATGGTTTTATTCTTCCTTTCGGCTACTCCATTTTGCTGTGGAGTATATCTAGTTGTAAACTGCTTATGAATACCATTTTCTCTACAAAAACGTAGAAAATCTTTAGAGATATACTCAACTCCTCTATCAGTCCTTAGGACTTTGATATGCAGTCCACTTTGGTTTTCCACAAGTGCTTTGAAATTGCAAAATCTTTCAAACACTTCACTTTTGTCTTTCAAAATGTAAACCCAAGTTTTTCTTGTAAAATCGTCTATGAATGTTAACATGTACTGGCTGCTAGCAAGTGATGGAGTTTGCATCGGTCCACACAAATCTGAGTGGGCAATGTCTAAGGGTGCCTTTTCCCTTATGCTTTTCCCAGAAGAAAAACTTTCTCTGTGTTGTTTCCCCAAGATACAACCTTCACAAAGGCTGTCCGGTTTCTCTATCAATGGTAAACCTCTTACCATTACTTTTCTATTCAACAAGTTAAGACCTCCAAAGTAATGGTAAACCTCTTACCATTACTTTTCTATTCAACAAGTTAAGACCTCCAAATCTCAAGTGCCACAACCAATTTTCATCTTTTGGTTCGTTTTGGATAGCCTCTTATGCCACTGCTTCTTTCTCTTCACCATTCTTCAAATTTGCTCTCATTCTAAGAGGGAACATCCTATTCCTTGTCATCTTTACTTCAAAAATACATTGTTTGCTGGGTGGCTTGTCCATGATGGTACAAACATCATCCTCAAAAAATACATTATACCCCTTTTGGACAAGCTGTCCAATACTTAAGAGGTTACACTTCATTCCTGGAACATAATAAACATCTGCTATGGATTTCTTTGCACCTTTCCTTGTTAAAACATTTACATTTCCTTTTCCCATAACAGAAACTTTGCTATCAGTTCCTAGTGTGACTTGTGACTTCATACTCTCATCTAACATAGAAAACATTGCTATGTTTCCTGTCATATGGTTACTACAACCGGAGTCTAGAAACCATAAGTCCTCACTTTTTTCTTCAGCCATATTAAAGCTAAAAACAAATTATCTTGGCTGATATTTTCTCTAGTGAAATTTGCACTAGTTCTATTTCCCATATCATGCCGCTTCTTTCTACATTCATTAGCATAATGACCATATTTTTTATAATAGTGACATTGGACATTGGAATTATCATACCTTTGTCCTTGAGCATTCTACTGACCACTTTGCTAGCTGCTGTCTTGGCCTTGATGCTGATTTGGATTGCTGCTCTTTCCTTGAGAATTTGCTAGACTGTTCCTTCCACCTCTGTTTTGGCTTCTGCCTCTTCCTCTCTTGTTTCCTCTACCTTGCCCTCTTCCTCTTCTGAAAGACATTTGGGTCTTAAAGGCATGTTCCAAAGATGAGTTTTCACTCCTACCCAATCTCTGCTCATGAGTCATCAGTGATGCATGTAGCTCATCCACTGAAAAATTTGTGAGATCTTTAGTCTCCTCTATGGTGGTGACAATCACATCGAATCTTGAGGGTAGATTCCTCAAGATTTTTTCCACAATCCTCTTGTCTTCAAGATTCTCTCCATGAGATCTTATTTGTGTGACCATTCCAAACACATGAGTGAAGAATGAGTCAATAGTATCTGACTCTTTCATACAGAGAGTCTCAAAGTCTCTCCTCAGCAACTGAAGTTTTGTTGTCTTCACTTTTTCCATGCCTTGATAGGATGTCTTGAGAGTTTTCCATGCTTCTTTAGATCTCTTGGCTGCTGCTATCCTCGGAAACACACTCTCATGCATTGCTTGATACAATAAGAAGAGACCTTTGGAGTCTTTCTTCCTATTGCTCTTCAACAACTCTTTCTCTGCCTGAGTTAAATCATCAAAATCTTCTTCATCTGCTAGCTCTTCAAAGCCATCCTTAACAAATTCCCATAAGTCTTGGAAAAAAAATAAAACCCTCATAGTTATTGACCAGTAGTCATAATTTTTCCCATTAAATAGTGGGAGGTGGATATTTCCAATACCCATGCTAGTGCTGGCTCCAACCATTATGCACTCTTAACTATGATTCAAAAACATTTGACTATGTATTTAAAATAGCTGACTGTTCTGCAACAGTAACACAATAAACTGTATAGAGAAAGACCTTGAATTATTTTTGGCTGAATCTTCACACTGCTGGAGAAGCTGCTGCAACAAAGAACTCCTTTCCTTCAGCTTATTTGATCTTCAAAGAACCTGGACTAGCTCTGATACCATGTTGGAATATAGAATATTCTAGAACAAACAATGGAGAGAGTAATACTCTCCTCTTCTAACACAGAGAAATTAAAAATTCTTGACAAGAGACAGAGTTTCCACTTGAAAACAAACTTCTATTCTTTTCAAAAAAAAACTATTACAATGCTTCCTCACTGAGAGGGATTTCAAAATATGACTGCTACAGATGCAGTGCATAAAACAAACTCACTGTTTCTTTGTAATACGCACCGCTGTGCAAAAATTACATTCACTGTGTATACTCAACAAAACACTACACTGCTATATAAAACATATCGCACTGTCTCTCAGGCTCTTAAACTTTTATACGCCCCAGCACTTTACAGAATACAAAAACTATATTAAAATTAGAACTAAAATCTTTTTAAAACAAATGTCAACGGGCCCACATAATAAAACACACATAAAAGCAATATACTGTTGCGCGATATGAAATAAAACTTCAACACTTAACCTTTGACAAATTCCCAGACTTCAAACAAGAATTAAACCAACCTGCATAACCATTTCGGATTACAATTTTGGGCATTGACATCAGCCCAATTGTGACCCGAAATCCTTATAAAATCCGCCCTATAAACCGTATCGGGTCCGGTTTGGGCTCGACAAATGGAGGGCTGAGTGTGACCTAAAATCGATTCAAATCTACCCTAGTAAACACATCGGGTCTGGTTCTTTGCAATGTGAATGGCCCAAACGAAAAATCCACTCCAATAGAAATCTGCCACGCGTCTGCTAACTGGACGGTTGACTTGGCGTTGGGGACCACGGTTTTGTGGGAGCTGTCTGCCGTCGTGGCCGTGGGGACCATCAAATTTCAAACCCCCTCCCACGTACTTGTTTATAAATTTAAAATGCTCTGTTTCAAAATAGAATACGAGAGCTCTGTTTCATCAATGTACAGAGGCTCTGTCAAAAGGATTTCAAAAGGATTGTAAGGGGTGTTTTTCAAAAATCAAATTTTCACCATTTTAGAAAGCGGCTCGAGTACAAAGAACCTGGAGATTAAAATAGAAAGTGGCTCTGCACCCAGCATTGAAAGTAACATTTCAACATTAAACCCATTAAAATTACATGGACATTCAACAACACAGGATATTTTAATAACATTTGACTACATTTACTGCAACCCATGTTTATAAAATGTGGAGTATTTGTTTCTAATGTTGTAACTTCCAATGATCAATTTTTTAAATTTCTATTGACTTTCTTCTGGAATATATATATATATATATATATATATATAACAGATTCAGGAAGGGCTGATAGCCTCTCAGGATCGGGATCATTGTTCGATCCCCAAATACTGTTTAACTTGGACACATTGACAGAAGCAATAGGGGGGTTTCATGAAGATAATAAGCTTGGAGAGGGAGGCTTTGGTTCTGTATACAAGGTAACATGCAGAGTGCATTAGAATTATACTGGGTTTCTAATTTATGAAGGGATGTTGAAATTAATTTCCATAATCTGATAATGATGTATTTATTCTGGGTTTCAGGGTATAACTTTCGAGGGCACAAAAATAGCAGTGAAGAAGCTGTCCTTAAAATCTGCCCAAGGAACCAGGGAATTTTTGAATGAAGTAAAACTTGTAGCCAAAATTCAGCATCGAAACCTTGTACAGCTACTTGGGTGTTGCGTGGACGGATCAGAAAGGTTGCTTGTTTATGAGTACTTTCCCAATGAAAGCCTCGACACCTTTCTCTTCGGTAATTAATCCTTAAATTTGTTCTTCTGTTTAAAGGACTATCTATGTTTTGGACTGTAATGATAGAGAAATCCTGACATTTGGATGGTTGGTTGTCTTCCAACCCAGAAAAACGCAGATTTCTTGATTGGCAAAAACGCTATAACATCATTATGGGAATAGCACGCGACCTTCTCTATCTTCACGAGGATTCACAAGTGTGCATTATTCATCGAGATATTAAAGTAAAAAACATTCTGCTGGACGAGAGATTGAATCTGAAGATAGCAGATTTTGGATTGGCCAGACTTTTTCCTGATGATGAGACTCATGTTCACACCAGAGTTGCTGGGACATAGTAAGTAATTGTGTTCGTTAATTAAATTTAGCATATATTTATTTTAATTTTGGATTTATGAAAAGGTGTAAATATTTTTTTTAAAGATTTATATCTAAAAATATTTGATCTCTCGAAGTTTAATATATGCATAGATCCCTTTAAATTTAACTTTACATGTCTACTTTTTAAATGAGATCTACCTCAGAATGAGCTATAGAGCGCTTCCTTATTAAAAAAAAAAGAAATTGAAATATATTCATTACGTACATCTTAGGAAATCAGATGTTAGGAATTTCTCACAGGTCTTTTCGGGTTTGCTTTATTATCAGCGGTTATATGGCTCCAGAGTATGCAATGCTAGGGCAGCTATCTGTAAAATCAGATGTTTACAGCTTCGGTGTCGTTCTTCTCGAGATTGTGAGTGGGAGAAGACACAATGATATCCGCTTTCCTCAGGAAATACAAAATCTTTTAGAATGGGTGAGTTAGGAATATTTTTACGAAACACTAGTTGGCTTGGCTTAAACCAACTTCACAGAACACTAACTATAAATTAAATTGGGACTATAATGTTATGTTTTCGAATTTATATGAATGCAGGGATGGAGATTGTGCAATGGTGGAAATCTGCTAGATACGATCGATCCGACAATAGTTGGATGTTGCCCGCAGGAACAAACACTCGTGTGGGTTTTCTATCCGTACAGGCTGATGTGTCAAACTGTCCAGCAATGTCTGATGTTGTGTTGATGCTGTCTACCAATTCCGTGGCCATACCGAATCCGACGAAGCCTGCTTTTGTTAGTCTTAGCTTTAGCGGTGATGCGCAGAAAAAAGATGCAGCTGTCGCCACGTCATCTGCATCTTCGCAAATGCAGCTGTCATTCTCCAGTTTCGCTGGAGGCCTTTCTTCGTCGATTATTAGGTCGTAAGGGAGATAGATTATTGTCGGCCCTAGTTTGCCAGGATACTAAAATAGAAATTTCTATTTCCAGGAGTGTTGTCTATATTTTTAGCGAAATAATTTGTGAGCGAAAACTGCGTTACAGTTACTATTATATGTGATTAATATTTTAATATATTTTTAAATATAATTAAAAATAAAAATTATATAAAAAGAGATTTTTTTTTTAATTTTTTTTTAATTAACTATTAAATTATAATAATATTTTTACTGTTTTAAATTTAAATTTAAATAATAATAATAAAATTAAATTAAATATAATAATGTACTAGCCACAAGTTCAAAAAGACTTACGACCTTTTCTCACAATTACTGTACTACCAGTTATCAAATTTGAAGGGCAGGTCCGAATTTCAATTAGAAGGGCATATATTTATGTCGCCCTTCCATGATGAAAAGCTTAAAAAAAAAAAGCTTTTCAATTGACCACAATAAATTATTTTTACATTTCATTTTCAGAAAGACAAAACCATCAATCTTTATGTTAATAAAAGACTGTTGTGTAATGTAATTTTTGACTAGAGCAAGGAGCAGCAACATGGAGGTCTGGATTTTTCTTATAGAACTCTTTTTTATATATTTGAAACGTTGTTTAC